>CAJQZM010021076.1:4544-18908 GCA_907164665.1 Colias nastes | reverse complement strand
CATAGCTTCTATCGCGGGCCTTGAGCGCGGGGACCGAATCGAGAAATTCCGTAACGAAAAAACCTCACGCTCCCCACTCCGACGGGCACGAAGGTGTGGCTTGCTTGAAGGCATGCTATGCAATAGCTTTACCGCGGCAGTCCCCGAGTGCCACACGTCTTTTTTGACGTGACAACGTCTTATAATTCGATAGCCGGCTGCACGCACGAAAAAACATGACTCATGCGGCGTTACCTCGCTCTGAGGCGTTCCATGTAGGCTTGAAGTGCAAGCGAGAGCGCGGAACGAGCGACAAAGAAGCACAATAGGCCGTTGTCACGTTCAACTATCGTCAGTTCAACTATCGAACCGACTTTACAGACAACCAATTTTTTATTTTTTTAAGGTCTACAATTTCATTTCCTCAAGAGAGGTTAGAAAACTTTTAGGGATAGCTTCATCTTCCTTTGCTTAAACGATATATTTACATCTGAACATGAACAGTATTTGAAAATGAAATCAAAATAAATTATATTAATAAAAATATGAACGTACACTTTTTAACGTTTCCGATATAATCGAGTTAATTCCAATTTTGGTATATAAAATAAAAATTGTTTCTGACGCCCGAAGGCAAAAAATTGTTCAGTGAATAAAATTTTGACAGATCCGGAGAAGGCAAATAAGTACCTACAATTTATTTTATTCACAATTGTGTACTAGCAAATAGCAATATTTTTATATTATCTACTACAAATATATCTTCAACATAAATAAAATCCCCTAATTTCAAAGCGAAAACAAAATTACGAGCGTTAATAACGATGCTAATAAATTTTCCTGTTAGCCAAGATCTTAACCACATTATCACGTACATTTTCCACCATGTAAATATATCAGTAATTACTCTGTTATATGTGATGTTAATAATTCGCAATTACAATTACGCTGTCCTAATGATTCCATAGAATATGTGAATCACACATTATATTCACATTATATTTTGGATTTTATAACAAGCTTTTCTCTGTCATACTCATAAACTTAATTTCTTAACAATATTCTATTGAGTTTAAAATACATTTATTTTTATTTAAAATTTAAAGAAAACTTTCTCTTCTATTGCTTCATGAAAGTTTAAATTAAACAATCTTCTCCGTAAAAATATTGCAATTCTACGCAAACATTACATCATACTCATGTAAAACAATTGTATCATGTGTTTCCCAGACAAATTGTATTGTTACAATTAAATAATTATTTATACGTCATATGTATATTTCTATACTACAAGAATAAAGGTATTGTTTGACAATGATAAACAAACAGCAATAGCGATTGTAACGACAGCTGTTTATATTACAATAATCTTTCAAGATATTATTTACAGATGAATGACGAAATGTTATGATAGAAACATGACATGCAATATTTAACCTAATGAAATGCATCATAACAATTTTCTTGAAGTGAAACTTCTTTAAGCGCGTCACAGTATTAGGTACAATATTTCCTAATTATTGACTGTGGACGCGTTGAGTGTAAAATTTCAAGGTCACATCACAGCAATACCGTCAAAAGAAAAGTTTCACTTCTGACACGTGTGCTCGGGGCCACACACGCTTTTTTTTCTGAATAAGAGATGTCATATTAAATATAATTTCATGAATATGCATGTTACTTCAGACGAATAGCTCAAAAATATTATATAATTCTCACTATTCACGAAAACAAAAAACATTGATCAAATGCATAAAATCATTATCCATCAAGGTAACAGATGAAACTTATTTGTCCCATACTCAATAGAAAATTTACTAAACAGCATTGTAAAAATATCCTTTAAAATCAGTTTATAGTCACTTTATATAAATATCATGTGTTCAACATGAAAAAAGATGCACCAACTGCCAGCTGATATCTTGTTAGTTATTTCACATGTGAAGCATTTTACGGCTGATTACACATGCGATATTAAATGTCTTTATAAATATGCGAACTATTTATAATTTAAAGAATTTACTACTGATATATTTGGGTAAATAGACCAAGAGAACGCGTTTGTATTTTATTAACAAGTTTTTGCTCTTTGCGTGTTTAATTGTGAATAAATAAGTTAATAAATTATAAATTTACAATAATCGTTGATCCATCGAATGGAACATTTCGTGCTTCAATAAATTTAACACATTCAAGAAATGAAAGGATGTGATTAATTAAAATTTTAATAAACTGACATGAGAAATATTCGGTTATGGTAATTACTTACTAGCTGTGCCCCGCGGTTTGCCAAACCTATTGGTAAAAACGTGATGATGATATTATATACTTAGCCTTTCTCGATAAATGGACCATCGAACTGAGAAATAATTTTTCAAATCGGACCCGTGGTTCCTGATATTAGCGCGTTGAAACAAACAAAAAAACTCTTCAGCTTTATAATATAAGTAAGTATAGATGTTTCTATGTGATTTTTTTTGTATAATGACTGATATAAGATAAATGTTGGCGTAAAAAAGAAAAACAAAATTCGTATACGGTCTAGGGTCTCGTGAATAATAACAAAAACCCACAAATAGTAAATGTATCGAGTTCGCACATACAATTTTAAATGTCCTTCAAACAACATTTTACTTTTATAGTTGATGGCCGTGAAATGTTCCGTTCACATTTAAAGTGTAAAACATGCATAGATACAAACATTTTTATTAATTAATTGAATATATTGTGACTTATTTACAGACATTCAATGCGTTTTAATTACCTTGGCGTTGAGATAAAAGTCCCTTTCAGAGAAAACCTGCTGTAATGTTTAAAAATTAACTTCAATATTTCCATAAAATCGAGTATAATTTGGTACTGATGTACTACCTAATATGTGTATATATTTTTAACATGCTTTTATTAGCGTCATATGTATGTGTTTGTATGTAATAACACATCAGTATATAACCACCAACTACCTTAGACTCGATTTTGAACCACTTTAAACGGACAGATTTAATTCAAACTTTGTACACTTATCAAGGATTGGTGATAATTTAACAATTTCATGAGTTAAACATTTTTAGCTGTATTAATTATTATTATTTAAATTAAAAAACAGTACCTACAGTTACTTAATGAGGCCTACAATGTTTCAACACAATTGCATGCATGAGCGGAATAATAGGTGGCAATCTGCAATGCAATATCCAATCATATTACAATATATGTTTTAATAAGCTTTCTAACTAGTTTACTATGTGTAAATGGGCTATGTAAATACGTACCTAAGTATTACTGTGCTAATAGTTAATTATTGCTATAAGATATTTTTTTAGTGTGGTGGTACTAATTGAGTTTAATGTTGCGCGTACAAAGTTATAAAAGGCAAATAGCACAGTAGCTGTATACTGAGTACTGACAGAATGTTTAGTTCCGTAAAAAGAACCGAAGGGACTTCTCTCAGTTCAATTTAAATATTAAAATCGAATGTGTGCATTATACAAAATGACAATTTTATATTTTATTTATAAATAGATTCAAGGATTACCCTGGCATACTTTTTATAATTTCTTTTATAATTATTAAAATATTTCTGGGAAATAACTCGATACTTTAATGTGGGAAAACCTGTGAGGAAAACAATCATTCATACTATGCAAACTTAAAAAGGGTAAATATGAAAAACCGTAAACGTAGACAATACATTTGATCGTATTTCGGATTATTAAGATAAAAAATACAGATTACCTACAAAGGACTACTACTTTGACACTGAACTCAATTAATTTATGTGTTGTAAACACATTAAAATAAAATAAATATCAACTGCTGGCATTTAAGATACTCTTTCCTTATTTTTAAATGCATATGCTATTAGCGACAACAAATATAAATTATCTCTGATTTAAATTTTAAATGTAACTATTACAATTAAACCAATGCGAACCTCCTTAAATGCATAAAGTTTTTTATTTGCGTACCTAGCTATAACAACATAGTATGTGGTGCAAATTCTTTGTGATAGACACAATACGACTAAACATATGTATACTCAAGAATAACTCTAGTATGATCCCTTACATACATCTTTATAATTCGTGTTTATCTTTGTAAAATTAATTGTTATTTGTTTTTTTACAGTGTGCCGATCTTCAAGAATCTTTCCGAAGACACGCTGATCAAAATATCTGATGTATTGGAAGAAACACATTATCAAAACGGTGATTACATCATACGACAAGGAGCCAGAGGAGACACGTTCTTTATTATATCTAAGGGACAAGTGAGTATATTCTTATAAATAAATTAATTTTCATATTATCTAAATATTTAAGGTATTTATTTGGAATGAAAAAGAGAGTGGAAAAGCGAGAGTAGGAATTTTAAGCCGTTTCGTCTTGTTAATACTCTTGCGATTTAATTTAGGACAGACAATATTTAAATAAATCATTTCAAAAGTCAATAAAGGAAACGATAAAAAAGTCTCTCTATTTTTAAAGATATAGAGAAAAGCTGAATTAAAATTATGCACAAAGGCCTATTACATTACAAAAAGAGAAATTTGTTGTATAACTTTGTAGACAATATAATATCTAAAGCATGAACGTTCCATATAAAATACAGTTTACGCTCATTAAAATAAAGATAAGCTCGCTTAATTGCTGCATTTACATCCAAATACGTACTAAACGTGATAAAAAACATGAAGATTTTATTAGTCATTTTTCGTCATTATATATCTATTAGGGTTTTTGTTCGACTGAGATTCCAATAGTTTTGTTACGGTCGCAACAATGACGGCTTACATTATTTTTATTCGAGTGTTCCCCATATTGTGCGAAAGATCTGCTAGCAATCTCACTTTCGTTCCGCGGTTTGACTTTCGAGTCGCCGTGACTCCGACGCAACCACGCCTTAATGTTTTGTAAACATATTTCTTCAATCAGCCGATTCGATTCACTTTTTCTTTGCCCAACGTTATTCGGATGACGAAACGATGCCATAATTTAGAATGAGCGTTAAATCCACGAGTGTTATGGCTCTCTGTAGCCTTGATTTTTATGTGTTGTTTCTTTTTATTGCTTTCTTAATCAGCTTTTAGTTGTATATTAATTTTGTTTCTTGTTAATATGAGACGTAATGTAATTGAACAGCTTGCAGCGAATTTAATGATCGAGCCAATTATGGCTTTATTGTAAAGACTACTCGTATATTTCTATTCAGATATGAAAAGAGCAAATAATCGGGTTTCAGCAATATTATTTATTCTGTTTTTTATGTATTAATAACAAACTTATTGTCTGAACACGGTGATTGTATAAGAGGTTCACCTTGGCATTTAACCGAAGTCAATAGTGTTGCAGACAATATTCGACTCGAAGTGAATGTAATTCTGAGATTTGATAAGGCAATACATAATATATCAATTATCATAAATCGTATTTCTTCTTGTTTTAATTCAAGGAAAGAGTACTAAGAGTTGGGGTTAGTAACAGGCATGTTTTAGTCACATAGTGTTTAATCTTTATCAAAGCTTTCTCTGTCTCTATGCCAATTATTTTTTGAAGTTTTACACTTTCAAAAAACGTAATCTTTTGAATGATCTCTACAAATTCCTATGCTATATTACCAGAGGAATATGCATACCTTTTTTTAACATAAGCCCTATTATATTGCCCTATTGTATAGCAAGCGACAGTGACGTGTGACTAAAATAAAATGATGCAGAGGCAGTAAGGCCAGGCCATTGTGTACAAGGTCATTGCACGGGCTCAGTGATAAACCACTTTTTGCTATACCCAATTGATTTCAATGCTCGAAAGATGGTTTGATCTCTATAATTGGAAAATTTAGTTCCTAGTGTGGGAATTGTGTTAAGGGTCAATCTAAAAGAGTAAAGTAAATTTGTGAATTTTGCATGTTTCTACCATTAATATCATATAAAACATTTCGAAAAATTTACCTACCCACTTTAAAGTGAAAATCAGTTAAATTTACAAAATATTATATCGTTTTAAATAAATAATATTGCTAATACTTAAGAGATTAATAAATAATTATTGACAAGGAAATTCGTATCAACACGACAGTCGACACACCGCGGATATTATCTCTCTAAGAACAAAGTTTATGGAACACACGTAATAAATTTATAACATGCTAGAGAAAGGAGATCTGTGTACTGTTTTTGCGGTGATTTAACTTCATTACTCAGTTATTCAGTGCAAGAAGATCTTACTGTCCGCTGAGCACAGTTGCATGCGTTAGTGAAAACTTTTCTAGGCATCTCAGTTAACTAGGCTAGCACTAGTCATGTAATTTTCAGTGGAAAGCGCACGTTATTGCTAAGCGGTTAAAAATCATATATATTACCACTAGCTGTTCCCCGCGGTTTCACCCGCATTGGTCCGTTCCTGTTGGTCTTAGAGTGATGATATATATAGCCTATAGCCTGCCTCGATAAATGGGCTATCTAACACCGAAAGAATTTTTCAAATCGCACCAGTAGTTCCTGAGATAAGCGCGTTCAAACAAACAATAAAACACACTCTTCAGCTTTATAATATTAGTATAGACTAAATATTAAAAAAAAAAAACATTTATTTGTTCTATCTTTTCATGTAATGGTAGAGCTAGAGCTAGAGCAAGAGAATTTTTCGTGATCTTTTAGTGTAAACGAAAACTCGTATTAAGTGTTGTTCAGTATTCTAATACTGAACAACACTTAATACGAGTTTTCGTTCTAACATTGCACAGAATCTTTTCGAACGCACTAAGAACAACGAAAGAATGCTCTACGCCTGTTTACACTAAAATAATTTGACATAGGGGGGTTAGAATGAGCATTCGCTCGTTGGATATAAATGCATCGTAAGGTATTGATTCCCAAAGTCAAATATTTGCTTAGATTGGAACCAGATGACATTGGGTCAAATAATCGGAACGGATCTATAAACTTTTAAAAAGTGGCCTTCATTCTATTTTAGACTGTGTCTTCCTATCTTATAAAAAAATTATTCAAGTAAAAGAGCGTGATTAAGAAATAAACACAAATGTTTATAATTAAAATATTTAGAATATATCTTTATTTAATTTGAAACGTTGCTAAAGTATTAATGCAAAATAAACTTACTCCTTCTTTCGTAGAATTAAATTTAAATTGAAAATTGAGCACTTGTGTTTTTAAACATTCTCGAGCGAAAGTGCAAACTTAAATTTCTAAAGCATTAAGTGTGTGCAATAAAACTGAAACACATTATGAATTGTAAGAAAAATGAAAGTAAACTTAAAAAAGCGTTATAGATTATTCGCTGGACTTTTTATGTCCGGTTATTAGTTGATCATTGTGCAATTTTAAGTGATTACGTTGTTATTATGTCAAATTTAACGTTCCCGCTTATTGAGGTATTAAGATTTCGTAATTGTTATTTTTCTCAATAATATTTCTAATATGATTTTAATTATGTTGCGGTTTCAATTATATTTTTATTAAAATGTTGGTATCATTTTGATTGAATTATGGTGAAGCAGATTATGAAGCAATTTATACTGTATACAGTTTTTGTACAAAATGAAACAACCATAGCTTTTGACAAATAAAACAATCTATTTAACCCTTTTTACGTGCTTCATCAGCACTTAAGATGCGTATTTAAATTTAATCATACAAATATATGTATAAATATGCATGCAGCGAAAATATTTTCCAAATTAGCGTCGTCCATTCGCAATGCTTTATTTGACAATTCAATTTGGCGAAAAATATCAACCGCGTTACTCCGCTTTCCATCTATTTTACACGATTCACTGAGCACTATGATTTAATTCTGTTGCTCAATTCCGTTGAATCTAGTTTAAAAATACATTATACAAAATACTTAATGGGTGCAATTTATGTAATTTGGCGGGGGAAAATTTGGAGGTTATAAAACCTAACTTTACATAATTCCTATTAAATCTTTAACATCTTTATTTTCACAGCATTTAATTCAACCATTCCAAATATTTATTTCTTATTTAAAACGACTAATTTGCTGAACGGCCTACTAGACAAAAAGATAATTACAATTTCCATGCGTCCATTGAGCGTCTTTCAAACGTTTTTAGCCTTTTAAGTACCTCAAAGGCGTATCCAAATATGGAACTTCGTGTATGAGAGATTTAAAAATTCATAGCTTTTTACGTTCCTAATGCATCTTTCATTCCACAGGTCAAGGTAACACAGAAACAACCCAACAGCAACGATGAAAAATTCATCAGGACTCTCACTAAAGGCGATTTCTTCGGCGAAAAGGCATTGCAAGGGTAAATATTTATTATCTCATATTATATAGGTATAGCATAGACTATTGTTCGTTTGTATTATGTGTATTTTTTATAGCTGGCTTTTTTATAGGCGGATCTATCACTGTTGAAAGCAGTCGTATTTATGTTATAGGTTGTTTGAATTTAAATACTTTTATTTGTATCGAGGTAAACATATTTCATGTACCTATAATATTATTATATAGTTAATGATACTTTTTTGTTAGCGAATTTAAAACTTATCAAACCTTTCCAAAAAAACTATAAGACATGTAGTAATAAAAAATGAAATCGTATAGTAACTATATTGAAATTATTAAAAAAACTTAATTTTTATTGACGCAAAAATTTATACAGACCGGTCGTAAAATGTTCGCTGCGTGGCTTTATAACCTTAGAATTGCTAATTGGGGACCTCAAGATACTTTAACACGTGGTGACTTTCAGGGTCACTATATTATATACGTTACTGGTTTTATTTGCTATAAATTCTCACGTTTTCTATACGTATAAAATATTAATATTGTTTGTGATATTTCGAAGCTATGCCATAACTTTCCTTGTTGGAAAGTGCGAAATTTAATAAGTTAAAAGACAGAAATCGTGAATGCTTGTTAAATATGACATTGAATTTGTTAAACAATTAATGAGGCTGACTTCCTATACAATTTTAGATTTTAACGAAAACACGTTGTCACGTGGACCAAGCTGTGTTGAAGAATACTTTCAAAGAATGAAACCTTGGAAACTTTTAACTTGTTATTTTTTAATGGCAGGTGTTAATTTTGTCCTTTTTCATTAAATAAACATAAAATGAATACATTGTTATGAATCCTTTCCTATTTCTTGCTTAACCAAGCATGTAATAAAATAATACATAATAAAAAACCTTACCACGAATCAATTAGTATTTTTGTACTGAAGCATAGTCAACCCACTGAAAAACAATTCTAAAAATAGGCTCTCATATTTTATTCATGAGCGTTTGAATAATAATTCCCAATCCACTGGATGCGTTTAGTTTTCAAAATTAAAGGTGAAATAGCGTCTTTACATGTAGGTTACAAACGTTGTGAGCAGTTGTATTATAATAATCAAACATATATTATTTTTCAGAGACGATCTACGAACGGCGAACATTATCTGCGACTCGCCGGAGGGCACAACATGTCTTGTCATCGATCGGGAGACCTTCAACCAGCTGATATCTACTCTGGACGAAATTCGCACCAAGTACAAGGACGAGGGCGACGACAGGCACAGGTAATTTGGACCCAATTCCGTTTGAAATAGAGATAAATTTGGATTGCGTCTAACGACGCTGTTTTTGTTCATTGATTGAAAATTCGTTCCGATTAATCGCCATTCAACTTGTCCAACAATTTGTGATTTGGTATTTTAATATTATTACATCTTAATATAAACTTTTATTAAAGTAAAACTGTTTGATAGTTTTGTATAATATTTTGATAACATAATTAAAGAATGTTGAATATTAGGATTATTTTAAGATAAATTCGTATTAAACATGTCCTATGTCAAGTTCACATAACGTGCGAGACAAAATGCTTGAGACGAATTACAATGGCTTGGTTGAAATTTCAAAATGCCACAATGCTATTGTGTTTTAATCATTTTATTGCTAAACTTCGGACACACGCTTGATCGTATTTTAATGCTCTATTTCTGTTCATGCGTACATGGTATTCGTTTTGGTAAGTAAAACAAATGTATACAGTTAAAGGCCGTTGACTGAGTCTTTTATACAATATTAGCATTACTTAGAATTGTTTATAATAAAACGCTATGTTATGAATGAGTTCTATAATTGTTTTCAAAGTTTTGTTACAATTAAAGACACGGCAACAGTACTTTCACTGTTATACTTAGAATATAAGCTAGAAATTAATATCCAAGTGGAAGTAAGGTTATTAACTTTCCTACATGACATAGAAAACATGTTTATAAAAGCTATTATAATTATAATTCACGCGTTTTTGCGATAGACTGCAACACAATGTATTGTGAGTTAATAAAGACATAGTAATGTCAATTTTAAAATGAATCTCATTAAAAGAGGGGTTTTTCTTTGATTTAAACTTAAAAACCAATGTGATACTAATTTAAACATACATTTTTATTAGTACAAAAAATATAAATAAGGTAAACAGCCTATGATAAAGAAACACTTAAGATGTACATCTGGCATTTACATTATCAAGAAGATTAATAAATAGTCATTAATTTTAAACGTAAACTTTGTTGTTATCTATACTGTACAGATAAGCAAGCTTCAATTACAAATAGGCGCCTTAAATGTACCCTATTTTTAGTTCAAAAATAACCTTTTTGTAGCAGCTATTTACCTTAAGTCATGTCAGATTACTAGGCTCTTACAACTATCTAAATAAGGCTACATCGCTGCTATATTATATCTCTATATACCTATCTTCTCGTATCACAATGTAAATTACCATACTCCTCCGAAACGACTGGACCGATTCTCATTAAATTTTCTGTGCATATCTGGTAAGTCTGAGAATCGGCCAACGTATATTGATACCTCTTAGTTATGACTACGACAAAACAACGTTTGCCAGGACAGCTAGTGAAATATATGTATTTTCCACAGACTCAACGAAGAATTTGCCAACTTGCGTTTATCGGATCTACGCATCATCGCGACTCTCGGTATTGGAGGCTTTGGTCGCGTAGAATTAGTCCAGATACAAGGCGACTCCAGTCGTTCTTTCGCTCTAAAACAGATGAAGAAAGCCCAGATCGTTGAGACGAGGCAGCAACAGCACATCATGTCTGAAAAAGAGATAATGTCCGAAATGAACTGCGAATTTATAGTCAAGTTGTATAAAACGTTCAAGGATCGTAAATACTTGTATATGCTTATGGAAACCTGCCTTGGTGGAGAGTTGTGGACTATTTTGAGGGATAGAGGTAACTTTTTCTTTATTGTTTGTTTTTTATTATATCTATGCAAAATATAAATAAAAGATATTATAATAAGAAATATGCTATAGATAATTGAAACAGAAATTATGAAAATATGAATTTTACTTTATATATTTAAAATTTAAATAAGGTAGAGAGTTCGTTTGATGTTAAAATTTATGAGTACATTTTGTAAAGAGTCTAACTTTGATGTTAATTATTTCGAATTTTACAACGCATTTTAAACTTTAATGAATTGATGTCGTAACCATATAATTAGTTTCTAAAATATCTTAATTTAAATGAAATTTTCATGACACTTTATTTATAAAGCTATTTACAATTTAACAGCATTCCCTTTGCATGATAATAAACTATTTGAACACAGTTATTTATGGCAACATATAGCTGTATTCAAAGAGTTAATTATATTTCATACAGAAAATTAATTTACGCTTTTTATACTTACAGGACAATTCGATGACTCCACAACAAGGTTCTACACAGCGTGTGTCGTGGAAGCTTTCCACTATTTGCATTCTAGGAATATTATTTACAGGTAATTAAATCCAAAATTTAACAAACAAAGAGTACAGTAAGTAATAAAAAGATTTAATAGACTTGATTGGTATTTATAAACTCTAGAAATTATTTCGGATTAGTTATTTTTACCAATGTTTTGTGTAAAATGTTATGTTTTACCCAAGGAAGAAAAGAATAAACTATACTCTGTCCATTATATTATTTGCTTTTTGACAGCTTCACGCCTATGAAGGATTGTATTGTCTATGTTAAAATGTCATACAAATAATTATTGTACTCGCCCACTTAGTGATGTCTACACAGAATTATTCAATGATGGGTCGATAGATTATAATAATCGATAGAAATACTTTGTAAAATATATCCGATACAGAAAAACTCTTCTATTATGTTATATAATTTAAACATAAAGACGACCAAATTGTAAGATAGAAACCAATAAATAATAAAATATTAGTTTAGTTTAGTTTTAACATAAAATACATAGATATGTGGTCTTATTATTACATATCTTATTAGTACGTTTACGTTGTAATTATTATTTACGTACCTGATTCGATTTATGATAATATTTTGAATTTATAATTGAAATGGTATAACAATCGATATTCTTTGGACATCACTTCTGGTATCACCCGTCGAGCTGTCAAAAGGCAATTCTTATAGTGGACAGACTATAGGTAGTAATTTAAACGTTGATCGAAAATCTTTATAAATAAGATGTAATCTGTAAGTACATCAGTTTTACGCAACAGTTTCTAAGGGAAAACAAATATTTTATATTATACACCCACGCACAAACTTTCCTTTTATAATAATTTTGTGATGTTACTCGTTGAGACAGGTAGACATATCTATTATTTATTCTGTTTCTAACACTGAAAATATTATAATATTTATAAATGTTATGACTCGCTATCAGCATAGAAACAAATATCAAAAGGATATAAAGGTGATTTTAATTGAATCATAATTAAGGTTGTTTACTAATTTCAAAGGTAAAATTATATAATGACAACTTTGATCTCGATTTAATTAATTTTCATTAGTTAATATTATAACAGAAATTACGTTTTTCATTATGTTAAATGTAAAGTACCTATTATTTACTAAATTGGTTCCCATAATTTTACACGAAGACATTGATATTTTGTACGTACATACGCAAATTGTTAAGAAATCGCTATTTCTTATAAGGTTTTTTTGTCTCCTACTCCGGTTACAAACCAAACTGAACCGACCAACTATTTTATGATTTATTAATAGAACCTCCTACACTTTCTACATGGGGAAGTTAATTATACTTACCGTCAAAACAAATCTATTAACTGTCCTATTACATAATTTATTACTGTGAAGCCATATCTAATCACTAGGTATCGTGAATTTGATGTTAGTGTTAGTTGGCATTCAAATGCTTTATAAATATAAATTTGGCGGAAGACGCGGGTTTGAATCCCGCCTCGTGATCGATTTTTTTCTGTTCCTTAAAAATTTACACTAGGTATCGTATTTTCCAGGGATCTAAAGCCAGAGAACTTACTCCTCGACTCCAAAGGCTACGTGAAGCTGGTCGACTTTGGTTTCTCGAAGAAGTTGCAAGCGAGCCGCAAGACCTGGACCTTCTGTGGTACTCCGGAGTATGTGGCGCCAGAAGTCATCATGAATAGAGGTCATGATATCAGCGCGGATTATTGGTCGTTGGGTAAGTGTTTTTTATGAGTTGTAAACAGTGTTCTTTAAGGTTTTAGAGGTCAGTTTTTACGATTGACTGTTGAGCGTCTATACAATACAAATACACAAATATGAATGATAAAAACTACTGTTTTTCAAATTGCTAATTGTTGTGTTATTAAACAAAATATCCATAGATTATGTGGTTCAAAAAATTAAGATAAAACATGTGAATAATTTTCTCAAAGACATTAAAAATAAAAAACGCATACTTCACGAATTATATTTAATTTAGCTACCGACTAAAACTATACGAACACTACCAATATCTTTGTCTAAACTTATTTTAAATCTTTTTTTCAGGTGTCCTCATGTTTGAGTTACTAACCGGTTCGCCACCATTCACGGGAGCGGATCCAATGAAGACCTACAACAAAATATTAAAGGGTATAGATGCTGTGGAATTCCCGCGCTCAATCACACGCAATGCCGCGAATCTTATCAAGAAACTGTGTAGAGACAACCCTGCGGAGCGCTTGGGCTATCAACGCGGTGGCATCACTGAAATACAGAAACATAAGTGAGTATACATTAAATTTAATGTCTATTAATTACTATATTATATACACATGTATCGTATATTTTTTAAAGACATCTGTTAAGCTCTTAATAGTTTAAGACTGAGGCTTTACAAATCAATAATTGAATATCAGCATAATTTTAAATAAAACGTAGGTATTTATTTATTTCTTAATTAAGTATAAGTTGAACTAATGAGGAGGTACGATGGTTCTCTTTGACCCTATATTAATCTCTACAAAAATACACAACATACTAAAATCACAATCATTTACTTTCAGATGGTTTGACGGTTTTAACTGGGAAGGCTTAGCGCAACGCACGCTAGAGCCGCCAATCAAGCCCACAGTG
>CAJQZM010021075.1:0-24059 GCA_907164665.1 Colias nastes | reverse complement strand
TATTATCACGCCGGTGCAGGTCGACTTATGTTCGGATCTTAGACCATAAGATATAGTGAATAAATATTTTAATAGACTGTTATGTCCAGAGAAAAAAGAATTACTTATTATAAAAACTTATATAACTAAGGCAAGCTGTTACAATACATACAAATTTACTGTATTTCTTTTACACTTCGCAAACATACATATCATGTTGTATGGCGTATCTACATCACAAATTAATATCCCGCTTTCCTTGCTCATTGGCTCCCGTTGTACTAAATAACTAATAATCTACCAATTTGACTCTTCGACTAGATCCTTCAGTTTCATCATCTCTCCGTTCATCATCTTGCCTCTCATCCATGTATGCACCTCTACGTGGTCTGCTATTGTACCTGTCTCTACGTGGTCTACTATTGTACCTATAGTGTTCATCTCGGTCATCGTTCTCTTGGTACCTACGTTTGGCTGGATCAATCTCTTGGTACATACGTTTGGCCGGATCTATCTCTTGGTACCTACGTTTGGTCGGATCAATCTCTTGGTACTTCTGCCTGTATGGGGATAACTCGTCAGACTCCCAGACTTGTATTCGCTTCTCTGGGGACCTGCTGCGCGTTTTGCTGCGCTCTTGACGCTCTTGACGGCGTTTCGGTGGTGAATTTCTGTCAAAATGCACTTATTATTAGGAAGTTTTTGATAAAAATATATTAAAAATTAGTAACGCAGTCTTCTGTTTTGGGACAATGGATGTACAGTCACGCCAAACTTTATAGACTCTCTGAACCTAGCCGCATGCAAAATTTCGTAACGACGGCTAAATTCATTACATATATTATTTGATTAATGGAGGGAAAACTTGTGTTAACCTTACATAAATACCTATTCTATGCATGTATATTGTACTAGTGCCAAAAAGAAAGTAATTATTTTGAAAATTATTGACACAGCAAGGATAACGGTTAACTTAATTTCAATATATGTACTAAAATTATTTCTATTATAAATGATATACCGTGGCGAAGGGGCACTTTTGCTTGAATCCGAATCGCTATCGCTAGACCGGCGGTTCTGCTGATGTCGCATTTCACGTTGTCTGGAAAACAATACAATATAATCTATTACAATTACTGATAATACTTACTAAAAATTAAAAATCATTGTCGAATTCAAATTCAAATTAATATTTTGAATTCAAATTAATTTAATATAATAAATAATAATGTAAAAGAAATAAATAAATATTTTGAATTTGAATTAATTCGAATTATTTATGTAATAACAATGTATGATTTTAATTATACACTTTTATTATATTTTTACGACAAACTCATTCATACATGTTCAGAAATATATTAATTCCGAAAGCAGATGAGTTAACTATTACACTAAAGGGCCGGCGCAGATAATGCGAGACGCAGCGCCGCGCATTTTCTATTATTAAACTATTATCGACATTGATCTCTTTAAAATAAGATTTAAAATCAAATAAAAACAATTTATTTCGGGGAGCATCGAAGCGTCACACGCGAAAAGTAGCGCGCCGCGCTTTTTTGAATGTTATTTCAATGAGGACAATGTCGATAATAGTTTGACGATGAAAAATGCACTGCAATGCTGTGCTTCGCTATATCTGCGTCTGCTCTAAGGATCCTCTACGTAAAATTGGTTTAAAACTTATACAATTTCTATTTTATTCAAATAAATGAATTACCTGCGACGTAATTTAATAGCTAATTCTCTCATCTCTTCGTCGCGTCGCTCTTGCCGGCGAATCTCCCGCTCCATACGTTCCGCTTCCGCACGCTTGTCTGCGCGCACTGAAATCAATGAATGAATGAATGAATAACGAATAAGAATGAATGTGCATAAACAATTAATATGTACTTTTCCTGCTCTAAGCGTGCATCGTAAAAAATATTATTCAATTAGCACTTTGATAATATCAAAAAAGACGAATGATATAACCAACTATATGCGTGTAAAGTTTTATTTCTATCCTGTTGAATGAAAAAGACTGATTCAAATGATTCGAACTGATTTATTTGTCCATTAAAACTAATTAAAGAATTTAACGAAACCAGGTGTTATAGTGCAAGAGTTTGTGAAATGATAAAAGGTGATGAAAAGTGAGATGTAACATCATCATCACTCACACACAAACAAACTCATTATGGAATATATCTTTATAATAAAATAGGAGAGATGCAATTTTTTCAACAGTATTTATTATCTCCACTAGGGATTGAACCCATAATCTACTTTTACTTGGCTTGAATTTACTGAGATATTCATTTTGGTGCCAGATAGAGTATAATTTTTAATAAAATACAAAAATGATGTCGTATTTTACTCGATTCTCTATTTGGACTCACATTGCCTTGCAAGTTGAGCTTGCATTTTTCTTTTGAGCCTTTCCTTCATCGTGAGTCCTTCACGCGTAGTTCCCTGAAAAATGTAAGATGTGAATTAATCATACAGTATGTACCATTATGCTAAGTTGAAAAAACATAGAACATGAATTTATAAATAACTTGTGTTAGTTTTGATGAATAATATAATAGTTAAGCATTTCATAATAATTCATTGTTTTTCATTACAAAGACGAGGAGTGTCCAATGTCCATAGTTCCTAGAATCAAATGAATGTTCTTCCTCATAGGTTAATTTATGTCGTTTTAAAGTTAATCATGGTTAATCTATTTGTTTTACCCATTCATATTAAAATATTATTATGTCTAAAAAAAGTATGAGTATGTACATATATTTTCTTGATACAATAATTTTAAGTCTAAAAACTTGTAAAACTTGAGTTGTATGTAATTCTAATGTTCTATATTAATACTGTGTGTACTGTTGTGTCTTAAAACTATTTATTAACATAATTAATATAAAATTAAAGAGTTAACACAGCGACACGCATTTCATTCAAATATAATATTACAACTGATATACAATCGCCAATAAGTCAATTTACACATTAAATTTACCTGTTACAATAAAATCATGAAGTTAATATACATTTCCTCAAATACGTAGTAAGGTAACGGCATACGGCTGAATCTACAAAACTGAAATGTCTAAAGTAAGCATACAAATAAACTGATTCTTACTGACTTTGGAGCTGCATCCAGTTAATCGTAACTGATTCTGGTTTGTCTTTGATTTAGTGCCAACCGACGATCTGAAATTGAAAATTATATATTTTATTAACTAGTAAATACAAATATTTCTATACTTTTTGTGTTATTCTGTTAGGTACATAATTTACATCACTACCAATAATTATCATCAAAATTCGTTTACTGGTTTTTCCACCAAAGAGTAACATTTTGATGTTACGTGCAAAACAAACAGATACTAAGTTTCGCGTTCAAATTAGTAGCAAGTAGGATTATGTCAATATTACATTGATATCAACATACACAGAAAATCGTCTTTTCAAAATATATATTTTGGTCAATAGTTATTAAATTAAGAAATATCATTAAATAAATACGTACCAGTTTAGAATTGTAATAAACAAGCTCTGTTAAATTTTCTTATAATAATTAATCTGCCCTTTAATAACAACATAATAATATGGTAGCTGGAGAAGAATGAATTTGATTCATGTGAAAATATGAAAAATTATTCAAATGAATATTAAAAATCAATAAATTGTGGAATCTATACTAATATTATAAAACTGTAGAATTTGCGTTTTGTGTTGGATAGTCCATTGTTATCTAGGAAAGCTATAGAAAAATGTTGCAAAAATATACCTTTTGAGAGCCGAAGATTCATCGGGCACCTAGTACTTTATAAATTAAAAATGATTACAAAAAACTTACTTGTACTTGACATTTTCAGTATCGCTGGACTCGGAGTCAAGGGATAGCTCGCTTGAAGACTTGTCTTCTTTACGCCGCCCGTAGTAGCGCGGGACCGCCTTCTGTTTACTTTTTTCACCGCTGTAATTTGTATTAAAAATAATAAATAATGGCTTTTTATTAATTCTAAAATATTTTTTAATGGTTTTTATGTAAAATGTATTAATTGTGAAGCTTTGGTAGCATCATGTCATGATAATATAAAACTTGTGTAAGAAAATAGAGAAATTGCGCCAATTTGCTTTGTATTCGTAAATAAACTAAAATAAGTAATTAGTTTTTGGTATTTTTATACAGTATAATAACATATTATGTGTGTTTGATGCATCTTAGTCTCATAGTTAGTAGAGTTATTGTTACATTTAATTAAACATGAACACAAAAATATGATATCACAAGGTCACATTTCACTATTTGGTGCATATTGTTTCTTTCCAACAAAAAGGGACGTTTATAAATTAAAGATTTTAAACGCGATTTATTAATTATATTACTTTCCCGACGTTTCGCATACTCTGCAGATAGCGTGGTCACGAGGAGACAAGGTTGTCAGTTGAAACTGCACTGCAGTCATAAACGCCCTGTTTAACAACTCACCTTAAAAATAAAAACAATATACCATCTTACCTCTCAAATGACATCGATCTCGACCTGTTACGTTTTGCATAGCCAGAACCGTAACTGTGGAAAGTAAATTTATTTATTAAAACAAACACCATAAAATTAATGGATGTTTTAAGACAAATGGAAAATTATTCTGAAAACATTTTTCATTGCATAGAATTGGAAAATATAATACATATAATATACTGATACCATGCACTCTTAAACGTAACATGTGAAATGATAGAATATTTTTATTTATCCCTTTCACATAGATGAACTATCAAACAGTTGCTTCATATAAAGACAATAATAAACACAGCCATAATCACAAGTAAAATGTACAAACTTTGAATTGCTCCTCGACCGTCGCCTGTAACTACGCGGCTTCGACCTCGAACGGGAGCGGCGATAGGACGAAGATTTGGACCGGGATCGCGATCCCGACCTTGACCGTGACCGTGACCGTGACGACCGCGACCGTGACCGTGACCGTGACTTGGAGCGTGACCGTGACTTGGAGCGTGACCGTGACTTCGACCGCGACTTGGAGCGGGACCGTGAAATGGAGCGGGACCTCGACCTCGAGTCCCGCTGCCTTGGTCCCATTGGAACGTCACTATCCTGTGACCTTGACCTGTTGAATGTTACCTTGTTAACTAGGTATTGGGTCATGGAATTGGGTTACCGAAATATAGAGGTCAGGTAAGATCTATTAATGTAGAGGACACGACAAATACATGAACATGGTTTTGTTACAACGCCATCTAGCTGAAAATTCATAAAGCTACTTAACTTTATACTTTTTACGGCGAGAAAAAAAATTATGGAAACTTAATACTTTAACGTAAGACCATTTAAATCATATTAACCTAAATTAACTGGTGCAATGAAATATTCATAACGTTAATCACTATGAACTAATTCATTATATGTACATTGTACATATATCTAAATTTGTGTGAACATAGTATTTTTAATCCATAATTATTAATATTACATTAAGCTCAGATTAGAAAATAACATATTGCATATCATAATTTTTAAATACCTTGATTTACCCTTGCGTACGACTTCTGAATACAGAAGATTTTTCTTTAAATTTTTCTTCAGTTTTTCTGAATATAGTGGCTTTGGAAGTGGCGCTGGGAAAAAGAAAAGCATAATCTTATTTCTCAAACAACCACTAGTTTAGTTTGTTTCCTCAAGAATATTCCATACTAGCTTTCCGTCCGCGGCTTCGCCCGCATTTTTAAAGAAAAACCCGCATAGTTCCCGTTCCCGTGGGATTTCCGGGATAAAACCTATCCTATGTGTTAATCCAAGTTACCCTCTATATGTGTGCTTAATTTCATTGTAATCGGTTCAGTAGTATTTGCGTGAAAGAGTAACAAACATCCATACATCCATACTTACAAACTTTCGCCTTTATAATAGTAGTAGGATTTACACACAATGTTCATAACATGTCGCAAACTTTTGCGAATTATACTTACGAGGCCTTTCTTCATCCTCAGGGCCAAAAGATGTGATAAACTCTATGTTCTCGACTTCTGGAGATGGTGAACGAGATACTGATGGTCCAGGTGATTCGGTTTCTGTGTTTGTTTTGATACTGGGCGCTGCATAGCTTGGTGGACTTGTTGGTATCGTTGGCAGTCTTTTATCGCTACGAAAATTAATAATTATTTCTAAATATGCAATATACAGATAGAAAATATTTTAAGGTTATTTAAACTCGACTTAAGTGGATCCGCATAAAAGATAAATAAATATTCTTTCCACTTTCTAATGTCACTACCGTTGGTATTTTGATGGTTTCAAAATGGAAATTCTATTTGATTATTGTGTTATTGATTATTATAATTTGAGATGTTTTTAATTTGCTATTTCTTTTTACAAGGTTATGATATTTTCTATAGACAATGTAATATATGAAGAACCTTAACAGAGCGTAATTGCCAAATACAAAATCAATACTAACCGATGCGCGCGTCTCTCCCTCCGACTCTTTCTGCCAGAGAACAAAGCCTTTTCCTTTTCTTCACGCAACAATTGTTTCTGATGTTCAGCATCATCCGCGTCTCCAGTTAAGAATGAGAACAGATCGCACCCCGTCATGCCAAAGTGTGGCCCCACTGCGTTCAACTCGTGAGCCTGCTCAGTTTATCATTCCGTTAATTATAGTATACATTTACATACATAAAAAAAATCTACTACTTTTATGTCTGCGTAATCTATAGAAGTTAAAACAACTGAAATCAATTATGTATATAAAAAAGGAAATGTTTTCTTTGTTTTAAATATTAAGAAAAATTCAAGAGCATTCATAAAACTCAGAAGACTTTTGACAATTTAGCTTTCGCTAATTCCATCTTTTTAAAATCTTCAAGCCAACTACAAAACTGCTTTCATTTGATTTAATAATTCCAAAATTGTTTATGAATATAGGATTGATATTAACTTACCTACTTTGATAAAATCATTTGTAATTATACTATTATCAGGCAAGGGTTAATTTGCAGTCAGTTAAATGTCGTTATAATTGCTCCACACATTAATGAAGACCAAGATTTTAATATAGAATGCTAAATGGATGTTGTAATTTTTCAAGTATTTGAAACTTGTTCAAAATAAAAAGACCCATTTAGCTGTAGTTGCCTAAAGTCACTTGTTTCAAAAATTATTTTTAAACTTAAAATAATCAGCCATTCCCAGCAAATTTTACAGAATTAATAGGTATACACACAGATAACATGGTAAAGACTCAAGGTAAAACAATAATCTATGTTACTTTACTAATTTTCATATATCTTATCCCATAATTTAACAAATATCCTACACAAAAAAACATTTCAGTTCCTGTAAATATTTAGTACTGTAAAAACTAACAATATACAGTCGACTCGTTAATTCAAACATGCGATAATTCGAACCTCTCTATAATTCAAAGTCATCACGAGGTCCCTACAAAATCTCTTTATATTTCGAACTAAATCCATACATTTTTGTGCACTTGGTAATTCGAATGAAAATATCATTGCTATATAACAAAACGACACGTTAATTCGAACTCATCGGCGTCCAACACTCGACAATTCAAAGTTGCAGAGAGAAAGAGGCGGAAAGATTGTAAGCAGGTAGTCAGGTAGGTACATTTTGCGACAAGTTCAAACTTGTTCAATGAGCCGTTGTTTTTGTTATGATTAGTTTGACTTTACACTTCTCACGAATTGGTATGTTTAGTTATCATTCGGTTACTGTAGAATAGCATTTAATAAATAATAATTGATTAACACTTAATAATTCTAAGTTTTATTTATTTCTCACAAATTTCGAACCATTTGATATTTCAAACTCTTGATAATTCGTAATATTTTGAGAGTCCCTCGAGTTTCGAATTAACGAGAGTCGACTGTATTATCTTTATTTATTTCCACCTTTTAATAATCTAAAATATTAAACCTGAATGAAACTAACCTGAGAAGCCTCCATCTTATTAACATCAATGCTAAGATCAACATCAATGATCTCCAAGTCAGATTCATCATCAGAATCCTTATTTTCTGCTTTGTTATCATCGGGGCCTGTAATTTATTACTCTGTGCAATAAGTTATACCCAATGCGTATACACTAACTCATATATACCCAAAAATATGTCCGTGACAGTGCAGATTGAGAGATTTTTTATTTAAAATGTTGAAGCTACCATTAGAGGAAGATGGTTGTGCCCCTGGATCATTATAATTGTATCCAATGGCAACACCTGTCCCCTTTTTCTCATTTAATTTCTCTTTTTGCATCTCCTTCTCTTCTATGGTTATGCCAAACTGCTCTTCAATGGCTAGTTGTTGGAGAAACTTGTCTTCACCTAAAAATAAAGAAAATATCATAAATGGATAAACATTAAACTGTATATATAATATGTGATTCAAATTATTTTTGTGGCTATCATAAAAGTAATCTACAATCACTCCACGAGCACCACTTATTTGTTATATTTTTAAGAGGAGCTTGTGTAGTGATGAGACATCAAATTATAAATTACATATATACAACCATATTATTATTGATTCATGTAATACTTACTTATACCAAGAAAAGTGTTTTGAGCAAGAATTCTGTATCGCTCATAGTTACATTGTCTCTCTTCTTGGCTAAGATCTTCAGGTTTGACATCAGGTGTTTTAATATCTGGTATGTGATCAAGATGCGCTCGCACATCAAATCTATCTATCATATTATTTGAATCACCTTGCCATGGCATCCTAAAATTACACTTTTTCATTAACTTTTATAGGGTTTCGAATGGCAATTTACATTCATGTCATTTTATAGTCATGCGAGTCGATTTTGAAAATATTAAAGAATACCCATCCATTAATAATAAATGAATAAAACTCACATAATAGCTGGACCTTCACCAGCAGCTGCCACAGCTGGATCAAGATGTATTTTACAGGGCCTTCCATGTAGCTGCAGAAATTGTGTCGGGTCGGCTTTCTGAAAAATCACGACAAGGATCATTATTACCGTGTAAAATTAAGACGATGTGATCGAATTAATGCATAGAACACCTACAATTTTCTCATAGAAATCTTTTCGACGCTCAGCTCTGCGACGATAATCAACTATAAGTCCGCGGATTAACCGCTCCTGTCTTCGAGCTTCGTGCCACATATTATAAGATCAATATTACTTATTTAATGAAAAAAAGCAACCAATAAAAGGCAACACGAAATTAAGTGTAAATAATGAACACTACAAATCGCTTTTATGGTTACTCATCGTCCATGTTGGATTTTTTGCGATGTTTGAAAATGTAAATTGACTGACAATTCAATGTCAAAGCACCACAGAGCAAGTAATATACTGACGTCCACAGAGCAAGTAATATTGCCGACGACAGAGTAAATTAATTAAAAAGAGTAAAAAAGGATGGTAAAACGTAGGTAGTGACTAGTGATTATATTCTCTTTGAAGATGGCTACGTGCAACTACTATCAACACAGAAGTAGATCTGTGACTATCAACTAAGAAGTAAGAGCTAAAGAGTGTCAGAAATCCATTGAGATCTTAGATCATTAAGTAATGGATGGAGCACGCTGGCAAATGTTCTAACTAAACTTTCTGCCGATTTTGGTGCGGGGAGGGTAACTCACACTTTGAAACACAATCACACATTCACAAAAATAATTTGTGTCTTTACAAACTCAAACTATTACAAAATTGACAGACTAGCATGTTTTTGCACACATACATCGATTACACAGAAAAATCTCTGTACATATACGTAATAATACAATCGCTCTAAAGGGATGTAACCATATCGATATTACAAAAATAATAATTTTGTTGAAATTAGAAATAACATTAATATTATATTCATAAAAAATACTACACAGGTCATTTGTAACGTTTTCATCATTATTATATGCATACGAAAAAACAATAAAACGCCATTTTATTTGTATTTGAATATGTATTTATTCAACACATCACATATTATATTCAACGCCCGTGGTACATGTTTACGTTTTCTCTACATAAGATCCATCCTCGTACTTCAAGAAATATAATAAAAAAAGAATTATCGAAATCGGTTCAGCCGTTCTCGAGTTATGCGCTTACCAACACATTTTGCGATTCATTTTTATATATAAGATAAAATAAATATCGGTACAGAAATTTTTATTATTTCTGTACCGAGGTGTCCATTCTGATTTTCTCCCACAGCACCTTAGCCTTAAAGCAGGATTTTTTGTAAATCTGAAATATACGCAATATTAATACATACATATAAACAAACTAGCTGCTCCGCGTGGTTTCACCCCCGTGGCTCCACTCCTGTTGGTCGTAGCGTGATGATATTATATAGCCTATAACCTTCCTCGATAAATGGGCTATCTAACACCGAAAGAATTTTTCAAATCGGACCAGTAGTTCCCGAGAATAGCACGTTCAAACAAACAAACAAACAAACTCTTCAGCTTTATAATATTAGTATAGATTACATAATAGAAAGGTTACAAGATTAACATTACAAAAAAACGGCTAAGTGCGAGTCGGACTCGCGCACGAAGGGTTCCGTACCATTAAAATGTTCTGCCAGTTAAAAGTAACCGAGCGTAAATTTTAATAAATATATACAAGACTTACAAAATAAACATTATACTCCTTTTTATGTGTTGTGTAAAATTTTAATATAATAAAGATTAATTCTCATCTCATTTCAAATTATACTTAGAAAAATATTTTTTTATCGACGTTCAAGTTAAAAGCAGTCCGTCACTAAAGAAAGTCGTAAAAATTTACGACCTTTTAAGCGACGAGTTTTTAAATTCAACTCTATCACTAAGTTCATAAAGATTAAATTTGAATTTCTTTTCAAGATAGTCTCGCTACATCGCTTTATAGTCTCGTGGGGAGTGCGGTTCAATATCGCGTTCTAAATTCAACTTTATCGCTTAGTTCATAAAGATTAAATTTGTATTTCTTTTCAAGATAGTCTCGCTAAATTTGTATTTCTTTAAAATATAGTCTCGTGGGGAATGCGGTTCAATATCGCGTTTTAAATTCAACTTTATCTCTTAGTTCATAAAGATTAAATTTGTATATTTTCTTTCCATGATAGTCTCGTGAGGCCGCATCAATGATCGAGTAAACACATGACTCGATTATTTGTCTTGATCATATCGCTAAACGATACATCGACGATTATTAGAAATTTCATTTAAATTGATATTTACGTAAAAAAAATAAAAAAATACTTACAAATGAAAGGTTATTCCATCTTTTTTAATATTTGATGTGTTTGACTTGCTTCTGCAAGACTTGACAGCACAAAACGGCATTTTTAGCGGAGCACTCGCATACGTCCTTTCGATGTTTTACGAATACGCACAGTGTTTGTAATCGATTACGCAAGTAGTTTTTATGAATGCATAAGATTTTTCGATTTGAAAAATCTTATACCTCGGCAAAAGGGGAAGCGCCTGTGAGTGTTATGTTATCCATTACTTAATGATCTAAGATTGAGATATACATAATTATGGAGACGACACCGCCTACATCACTTATGTTCCGCTCAACATACGCCATATGGCGTAACTGCACGCTCATTTTTTATTTGTTTTAAAGTGAAACGCATCAAATATGCCTTCGTGTGTGTTACGATATTGCACAAATAATACAAATAATACGGAAAAGTGACTAACATAACTTCATCGGTAAGTACCTAACTGGATAATAATTTTTAAAACTAAGTTAGAGCAAAAAAATGGCGCACAGATTTTGTTCGTGGTGTCTCCTCCATACGTATCTAGTAATATTATCTCAATGCAGAAATCACGTTAGGTACATTAAATTGAATGGGTGGTTCTCTGTAATCAGTTCTTACAACTGCACAGTTCTTAAAATGTATTCGTATATAAAAATACACTCAGTATTCGACATAATCTTTATTCAAGGGAATTTGGAGGATATCACTTAATTCTTTAATAATTTTAGTTAAAAAAAAAAGGATATTCTAATCGACAATAAACTTATCTACCTACAAATGTTTCATTTTTATAAAAATGCTGATTCGATTTTGATAAAGTTGAAAATAACTTTATGCAATAAGATCCCACAACTATGGGCTCTAGCAAGTTTTAACTCCAATAGTAGTAAATAAAATAGGAAGCCCAAGAGGAAGCCATTGAGGTCATATTTTTTTAAAACTAGATGACATACTATGAGATGAGTATATAATATTTTCTTTCCGAGAATGAGGAAGGAGGATAGTCTATAGGATATAAAATAGATGGCTTTTAAATAATTTTTATTAGTTCACTGTATACAAGTATAATTCATTGTAATCTTCCACATCGAAAAATATTTCATTTTCAATTTGATTGGGTTTACAAATATTCAACCATCCAATCATATCTTCATATATATCTAGACTGTTTAAAGTATCAGCCATACTTCTGTTAGCTATTAAATAGCTTCCTTTCTTAATATGTTTTTTGAAGAAATACCACATCTCTTTATGTTTTTCAATGTCCACAAAAAAGTCTAAAACATTTATGATAATGATATTAGAGCATTCAACTATATCATTTCTCTCCATAATATCAGCATGCACAACTTTTATTCTGTTGGCATCCATAGAGTATTTCTTAATAACATTTTCTTGAATTTCACACAATTCTTTGTTCATCTCAACTCCCACAATAGTAGAGGCATTTGAAAAGTAATAAGCCTGAAAAATAAAAAAGGAACATTTTATTTTATTTATATCAAATTACTCAAAAACCAGAAGCAAAATAGGAAGCTATAATTTTTTTTAATAACTACTTACACCATACAGTACTGCACCTAATCTAGAGCCAACATCTAGAATTTTTTTGTCTTCCAGGTCCTTTGGCAAGAGTACCTTAAATATATATTGTAAAGCTTGTCTTGACATTGAGTGAGAGATGAAAATTAATTCCTGTGAAGAAATAACAACAATTAAAAATATTATTATTCATTTAATTACATGACTTCATTTCAAAACGAAAAAAAAAAAATATTTGATAGAATATTATACAGTGGCTTAGAGTATATAATATATATACTATCTATAGAGTGCGAACAACCAAGTGGGAACAGTAGGCACAGGTGGGAACAACACGACTCTCCCGCCGCGAGCGCTCGCAGTCGTGGTTGAGTGCTCACGAAGTGCGTTGCTCTGGATTTTTTTTTCATATTTACGAATAAACATGGTGAAATGTGCAGTTCTATCTTGCAAAAACGATACTAGAAAATACACAAAATTGGAATCCACTATCACATTTCATCAGTAAATCGATTGTTATACTTATTTTTATGAAAATAAATCTAGCATCGCGGGGGTGAAGGGTAGGTGGGAGGCGGACACGCGCAGGCTCTCTCGCGCGCCTCACTGCCGCCACGTGATCTTAGTGATGTGACCTGACCAACGCTGTACTCGATATAAAGTTTACTAGAAGAACTATATTTTAACAAATTATTTATTTAACTTTAAAATTAAAACTCTTTTAAAAATGTATTATAAATAAATTTGTGGTGTGTTTTGTATGATACACTTTCTAATATTATGAATGCGAATGTATTATAGTGTAAATGTAAAGTATGTAATGTTACGATATATTTTCTGAACCGCTAAATTGATTTTGAAGATTTTGATAGTAGAATGAATTAAATAAAAAAATTATTAATATTATTTATTATATTATCATTTTAAATTATTAATTATTCCTTAATATTTTTTACCATTTTTAAAACATTATTATTATTGTTTGATTTATTATTAAAAAAATAGCACTAAACCCGATCTTTTATTTTATTAACTTTATTATTTAAAAAGTACTCACGTTTTTCTGATATTCTAATTAAACATATTTTTTTAAAGTACTTATAATTAATACAAGAAAATTTCTTATATAATAAGTATTTAATATTCAAATGGAATTTGAAAAATTTACTTATGATACATATTTATTTTCATAACTTATCGATAGTTCAACACGCAATTGATACCTACCCATCCCTATTTGTCACACACACATCTAAATAGTATCTATAGCTCATCTGCCTACGATGCGCACTATGCAATTTGTGCAATACACTCGCTCTATACTATTGTAATATATACTCTAAGTACAGTGGTATACTAACAACTATATGGATGAAAATCTGAAATAAATAAATAAATTATTATGTTAAAATATAAACCTTAATTTTCCTAGAATTGCATTGTGAGCAGTAAAATCTTGTTAATTTCTCTGCTTTCACAAGTTCATCAACCTGTTTATCGTCATAAAGGAACTCATCTACATGGCATGTGTTTTCCTTGGTACAATCAGCTTGATCACCTACAGTTGGTGGCTCTATTTTCTCTGTGGTCATTTCAGCTTCAAAGGGAACAATTTTCCTTAATGTGTTGGCAATTTTTATTAATTGTTTCTCTGATCTTTGAAGGTTCCTCGTCTGTTCTAAATCTGTAATGTTACAAGGATGGATAATTGTAATGATGTTTTACACCTCTTTTAAATTAAATTAAAAGATATAAATATAATTGTAAAGGTAATATTAAACATTTCTACAGCCATTCCATTTCCATTTTTTCTCTAGACCTGTCACAATATTCCCAATCATATATTTTGATACAAGAGATATGTGACAATCAAATGGATATAAAATGTTTTTTCATAATATTATTTTATTTTGGCATTAAAATAAAGAAAAACCACTTCTGTATTCTATGAAGTAAAATGTAATGAATGTAGTAGTTTTGTGATAGGTTACCCTTTCGGTAAGATTGAGACGTTATCCATTCTTCAATATTTTGCACCTCATGGTCATCTAGCTCCGAAAAGAGATCTAAAATTCGACACTTTACACTCAAAACACTTTCTTCACCCATTATTATGTCATCAAGTTGATTTACAGCACGCTATATTTAATGTTTTTTTTAGATTTTAGATGTCTTTTGCAGGTTTTAAAGTCTAACAAATATTTAAATATTCAATAAAAATAAGCAATAAACGAAAAATATTGTTAAGGTTATGTTATTGAATATTGAACGGTCAAGCATTGGTCATTGACAAGTCATTGACACCAATAATTGACATTTGAAACTTGACAAATGCCAATAGGGAATATCAAGATAATAATAAACGGATACATGTTCCTATGACTGATTATTATTACGATGTAAATGTCTCGTTAGGGCGTTTGTCCACTACAAGGAATTTTACGGTCCGGCATTCCGATTTTTTACGGTCCGGTATGGCACGCCATTAATCTAAATACTAGCTTGTGCACTATACGTAATTTTACTGTCCGACATTTTACTTTTTCCTATTCCGGATGGTTTTTTATGTCTACGAGTCGCTGTAGGTATAATTGTTTTCGAATGCCCACTTGCTTGGATTTTACTCTTTTTACTGCATATGCCAATTGACAGCATGCTCTTGTTTTACTTTCTTTCAGTTGGCAATGAGATTTGAGAAGTCGGTATTGTTACATTGACCAAGCATTGACCTATAATTATTATTAGGGATGCGCCGAATACCGAATACATATTCGGTATTCGGCATATTCGGCATCTTTTTCACTATTCGCATTCGGCCGAATTATTCGGTTTAGGTGCCGAATATATTCGGTATGAGTATTTCTACTTTCTTGGCTATAGAACTAAATAAATAACTTCATATTATGGATGATATAAATCATTGTATTGTATGACATAAGTCATACTATACACAAGTCAAAGAAATCCTATGAAGAATGTGTTGAACCTATTTATTACATTTCAAATCAACGTTTATTTTGTAAATTTACATCAACATAATTTAATCATGTTTATTATTAGCACTTAGCCAGTATTTAATTTATTTTTATTTAAATCCTGAAGTCTGAAAGCAATGCTTTTAGTCCCAATAGAAAATGACATTACGTCCGCTCATATTGCAAACACTAACTTAAAGTAAAAATATAAAACTTTTAAACAATATAAAAATTTTAATATTTTTTTTTTTGTTTTAATTTGTAACGTATTCGTGCGATGTTTCAACACAACTGAGACGGCACGGAGTGCGCGGGCGATATACGCGGGTGGCGGGCGGTGAGGTAAGGCTCTCTCGCCACCGAGCCAGCAGCTACTTGCGACCCGTTAGAACCGGTTTACGCATCAAAACACGTCAAAACATTGAACCGAATAATTCGGCCGAATATTCGGTTCGGTAAGGTTTTAACCGAATAGTATTCGGTATTCGGTTATTCGGTGAAACCACTATTCGGCGCATCTCTAATTATTATCTAAGTAAGTGTTGGTAAGTTAAAGTTCAAGTGGGAATAGCTTTAGCTCCTCGTCACCGATTAAAATAAATAAGTGAAACACGCATTTTAAATCTCTTACGGAACTTTACTTTTTATTATAACGAAGTAATATAATATTTCACCTTCTATATTTTTTACTCGTTTCTTGTAAAATGCAAAAACAATCATTTATGATAGCATTAGGTATACCGCCAAACTTCCTTGAACTGTACCGCACTGATCCGAGTAAAGACGGACAGGTGCACAAGCAATTCATCGGTTTTTTCATGCCACACCGGACCGTAAAAAATCGGAATGCCGGACAGTAAAATTCCTTGTAGTGCACAAGCGCCCTTAAATAGTATGTGGTTAGGGTCAGAGAAAATAGTATGGACATATTCAAGAGGATTTACAGAGAAGACCTTGGTATGATGAGCTGGATGCAGCTGAGCTGTGATGTGAGATTATCACCACAATCAACAGATTAAGATTTGGCCACAATAAAGCACCCGCACACCTTGCAAGACTGAACATAATTATTATTATAGCAATATATGCACTTTCTGTAATGAGAAGATCGCTGATATCAACCATATTTTCTTCAACAGTCAAAACCATATGTTCATAACACAGTTCATAATTTCATATTTCATAGACTAGCATTGGCTCGGATTAATTATATATTTTGCTCCGAGAGTATTGGCAAGTGAAATAGTAGTCTGTAGATATATACTTTGGTATATACACTTGGTATACCAAGTGACCGTGTGACTCAAGCAAAGACTCGAGTGACTTAAGTGATTCCTCCCAACGCCAGTTGTGTGGTTTGTTAAAAAACAAAAAGTGTTCTCATGCGTTATACAAATACATAAAAACACTGTCGGAACGATCTAAATAAGGACAAACGAAGGAAAAATATCTTGAACATTTGTGATAAAAAATAAGACTTGGCTTAAAAGTCTAGTAGCCAGGCTATTAAATCTTCAAAAAAAAATCAGTTTTGAACTTTTGAAATGACGGGTGACGGCAGCTGTCAGTTTATCGTGGTACATGGTAGGCGATAGGAATTTGTATTTACTATTTTGTAAGTTCTATTTTGTCAATACTTTCGGTGTCTGTTTTTTCCTATATATTGTGAAAGAAATACGGTAATTGCCAAAACAATCAGTGATTTACAAATTAGATTGCTTCAAACAGTTTTTGATAGGAATACTGCGTCACCATATCCGTTTAAAACATTAGTAAATTAAGATTTTCACATTTTTTGTTTATATTTTGATTTATATTTACTGAGGAATTTTATGTGGATTTAGATTTTTTACAAAATGAGTGAAAATAGTGGTTTGTATAAGACAATTGGTATTTGGATGTCAGAGAAAAAAAGTCACAAACTTAATTGGAAGGAATTGTTAAACGCTTGCACAACACATGGCTATAAAGTTGTAAAAGTAAGTTATCCTACTATTTGAATTCATCCTTATTTGTTTGAAATTTATATTTTGATATTCGTTATATTTATTTTCAGTTAGATTTAGAAAAACCTCTGGAAGAACAAGGTAAATTGGATGTTTTTCTTCACAAGCTAACAGATATAATAGCAGCAGCTGATCAAGGTGATCCTAAAGTAAGTTACGACCTTCAAGTTCCATTTGAATGATTCTGTAAATTTTTCCTCATTTTTTATTTCATTGATGGTGTCATTTAAAACAAGTTTTTTTTTAATAAGACATCATCATATTACATAAAATATTCTAGTAAGAATTCTCAATATTATATTAAACATATCCTTTTTATAGGCTTCAAGTATTATAGGAAGGGTGGAGCAGTATTTATCAAATCATCCAAATGTTACAGTTATAGATCCATTGAATAATGTGAGAATACTCTTAAATAGGTAAGATCTTTACAATTTCAGTGCATTTAACAAACATTTGCAGTAATAAAAACAGGAAAATGGGTATATTTAATAAGAAAAAGGGTAGTTTAGGGCAATAATATTATGACAAATGAGTTTATTATAATTTTAATATGTGATAATTGCGATATTTGTTACATATCAACTAGTTTTTTTTTTCAATTTAGTATAACATGGTACTTATAACAATTTACAGATGTACTTTTAAATTTTATAGGTATGGTTACTATTCAATATTAGAAGAGGAGGTATCACTACAAAACATTGGTGTATTTACACCAACATTTGCTGAATTCACAACTGCAAATATTGAACAAAATATAGAAATTATGAGACAACGAGGTGTCACATTTCCTGTCATCTGTAAGCCAACTTTGGCTCATGGGTCTAAATCAGCTCATGAAATGGTTTTGGTATTTAATGAGAGAGGATTGAATGTTTGTAGGCCGCCCTGTGTTGTACAAAGCTTTGTGAATCATAATGCTGTTTTACATAAGGTGTTTCTTGTTGGTAATAGGTTAGTATTTTCGTTTTTATATTCTCATATTAAAAATTTTTATGTTTAAGTTTTAAAGTTAATTTTTATAAGAAAAGTAAAAAGTAAAAAAAAGACGTATATGACTCACAAATGATATCTTGAATTACAAATCATAAATGGATATGAATCATATCTTTAAACACTTATTTACCCACAACACTTTCTTAGAACTTGATGTTATTTTTTATTTTTTTTTCAAGCTAAAAATTTTAAAGTATGATCATACCTTTAGTTCTGTGGCTTAATAATTGGTATTCATAAGCATTCATAATTAAACAACTAAATTATATGTATTCATAATTAGTTTTGAATTTTTTGTGTTAATTTAAAGTCATAATTTTCATGTTTCAGGTATCACATATGTCAACGTCCAAGCCTTAAAAACTTTTATGCGTCAGATGATTTAGACCCAATTTTCTACAGCACTGGAGAAGTTTGTAAAGCAGACAGTCAGTCAACTCTCTCAATATTGGACCCACACGACAAACCAGAATTAAGAATGCACCCAAATGAGGATAAAATAAAATCCATCATAAAAGTGCTTAGGAAAAGAATTGGCCTGCTCTTAGCTGGCTTTGATGTTGTAATCGACAATGCGTCAGGTAATCACGCTGTTATAGATATTAATGTTTTCCCTAGTTACGATAATTTCCCCAATTTCTTTAACCATTTATTGGATTGTATACAAGATAATATTAGGGTATGTAATGGTGACAGTAGTTTCGACGATTGTGTCAATAATCACAGGCCTAACGGCTTAATTAATATAGGCGTTAACTCCGTTCAGTATGGTGTAACTGGTATGAATATCAATTAGCGGCTAGTATGATAATCAACTTCAAAATTATACAAATTTATTCAGTACCAATTTATTTATCAATGGACGTGTGAATCTATTATAGTTTTAATTCCATAGAATTAGGTTAATAAGTTATTCCATGTTTTCTGTAAACCTATATTAATTTGACCTAATTAATCCTCATCAAAATAATCTCTCCAATTAATAATAAACTGCATGATTATTATTATGTTATTTAATATTTGTTTATGCATTTTTAATATTGTCTATTAATGCTAGTTTGTAAGAAAAACACTAAGGCCCTGTTTCCACCTGCAAGTAAACTTCTGCGAGAACTGTCCGACAGTCTGTCTGACAGCAACTTGCACGTCTACTTGCAGGTGGAAACGCGGAATTAGACTTGCAAGTTGCTGTCAGACAGACTGTCGGACATTTCTCGCGGAAGTTTTCTTGCAGGTGGAAACGGGGCCTAAGTATCATAAATAAAGGTTGTCGGCACATTTTACATGCCATTGCTGAATAGGTATTGTTTTTGTATGTTTTATGCTGCCAAAATGATATTATAGTACGAAGTACTTATGATAGAATATATTATATTTGGTTTGTAGTGAGTTTTTACTAATAGCATTTAATACAGCTATTATTGGTATTATGTGATTTGTGATATAGATCATCTGTCTTGAGTATAAACTATATACTATAATGTAATATTTGTGGGAAAATGGAAATACATATGGAAAGTATGTAATGATATAATAATAAGGAAGAGTGAATTGAAAACATTTTGTAAATTTTATCTAAGTTCAATCTGGAAGAAGGAATTGACATTAATTAATATTACAATATGGTTGGATGAAAAGAAGACACAACCATATTGTGAAAAAAACGGGATAAATATAATAGAAGCCATTTCAATATTCTAAATAGATTAATATTACTTAGATGTCTAATATAATAACAGAATGTTACTACCGACGTTAGACTAATTAACAAATTCAGCCTTAAAAGGTGTTTAAATCGAGCATTTAAATCGAATTTTCTTAATTTTATGACCACTAAAACTGTGTTCGTTAAATTTTTTGTAAAATACAGTGGATTTCGGTTATAACGACGGCGGAGGGACCACTTTAATCTTGTCGCTATCTCAACACACATAATAAAAAATCACGTACATTATGTATATATACATACGTAGTTATTTATTTATCACTTATTTATATTATACAAGGCTTTTATTAAAAAAACGAGTTATAGTGCACTGCTTAAGTTTAGACTTTTGTGCACGCTGTAAGGTATATTCCATTTTCATAATTCCCTCTACATCTAAATTATTACTGGCTTCTCCAAATAAACAGTACTTTTTGAGCGTTGTAATAGCACATAATGCATCTCTAATTGTTGGAATCTCGTTTACATTGCAATCCTCTTCTTCATGCTCCTCTTCTTCATGCTCCTGTTCTTGAGTTTGAAGTACAGACTCAATAATTTCATTATCCGTCAAGTTATCAGTAGTGATAACTTGATCATCAATATTCACATACGTTTCCCAATCCGTAACTGTTGGTTCCGCTGATGATAATCTTGCCAATGGCAAGTTATCCATTTCATCATCAGAATCTTCATCATTTGTATTAATGGTAGAAAATTTACCAAACCCAGCATGTGAAAAACATTTTTTTATTGTATCTGCAGTAACTCGTGCCCATGCTGTTGTTAACATTTCAATGCCGTCCAGAATATTGACGGCAAAAGGAATTGAGCTGTTTTCATTGTCATTTACCATTTTCTCGACAAGAAGCTTTCGATAATGGCTTTTAAGAGTCTTAATAATACCTTGATCGATAGGTTGAATAACTGACGTAGTGTTTGGTGGTAGAAATGCCAGTTTTATGTTAGTCAATTTTTGAATGTGTGGGTGAGCTGGACAATTGTCAATAAATAAGATGATTTTTTTATTGTGTCTTCTTAGCTCAGAGTCCCATTTCCGTAAAACTTTTTCAAAAATTTCTGATGTCATCCACGCCTTTTTGTTGGCTTCGTAATCAACTGGCAAAGTTTTAACATTCTTGAAACACCTTGGTTTTTTCGCCTTACCTATAACCAGCAATTTACGTTTTTCACCTTCCATACTTGAAGCAACAAGCACCGTTATTCTATCTTTTGATAGTTTCCCTCCTGTACATTTGTCTCCTTTGAATTTTAGCGTTCTATCGGGAGTCAATTTAAAAAATAATCCTGTCTCATCAGCGTTCCATATTTGACTGTCGGTATATCCTTCAGTTAATTTTGGTAAAACTGTTCTCAACCAATTATCACAGTCGTTTTGCGATACACTAGCGGCTTCTCCACAAACTTTACCGACCACTATATCATGACGTTGTCTAAATCTGTAAATCCAGCTTTCTGAACATTTAAAGTCTGTTTTCCCAAGCTGTCTGGCAAAATGATTAGCTTTCTCTTGCAAAAGAGGACCGCTTATAGGTACATTTTGGCTTCTCTGTGCTTTAAACCACACTAGAAGTACATTTTCAATATCTTGATGAGTTGGATTACGATTTTTCTTTATTTTCAGGGATTTTGATTCAAAACACTGCATAATTTTAGCGCGGTTTTTCCACATCGTTGATATTGTAGAATGAGAAACCCCAAATTGTTTACACAGATCAACATTGTTTTCACCATTTTCCAGTCTCGAAATGATATCCACTTTTTCTTTAACAGTAAATGTACGTCTAGGAGCCATGTTCACAAGTTTAAGAAACGATGTTTACTCACTGGAAATTGATACGTAACTGATTCATAATTTTAACTTCATGCACGTGCTAAGTAATCCTACACAGAAACAAATCACTTGACCATCTGCGAATGTAAACAAAAGATTCTTATCCTTTGTTTACATTCCTACATAATACAAGCTTAATAGTTAAAGTTGATGAATGAGTCTTTGCGCCTTTGCCGACTCCGTCTCAATATCCGCAATGAATTTCTAGGAATCTGTCCCAATAGTTCATAAAAACAAGTCGTTATACCCGAATTAGGCGTTATATCTGGAGTCGCTATTGCCGAATGGATTTATACGAAAGTATGCTTCAAATTCTAGGGACGTAAGTTCGACGTCGCTATAACCGAAAGGTCGTTACAACCGAGGTCGTTATTAATGAAATCCACTGTATACATGTAGTACTATTTAAAAATCTTATGTGATATTGTCTATTGATAGAATTAAAGAACTCAACTCATTGACAAGTATCGTGCAATTTTTGATTAAACGTATTGAAACACTAAGGTAGATAAAATAGCATATGCTATAAAATGTGATTTAATTTTAAAATTATTATCGATATAATATGTATGAATGATAAAATAATACTCTATAATGTGTACTTATGCTGTAATTTTAGTTGGCAAGTTGGCAAGGCAAGTTTATATAAGCTAAAAGCTTTTATTAGATATTGCAATGTAGGTATAGTGTAAAGATAATATTCTGTTAAATTAACATGCACCAAATTGATTGTGTTTGAAAATTGTATAAACTAATAATAAAAGTTCACTCATTGCAGTTAAAATAGCGAATAAGTAAAAAATTTTGGTGAATAAATACTTAACAGATACAGCTACTTCTAAGTTTAAGTAGGTACTAAAGTTGTGTTTTTAAGATAGTTAAAAAACTACTATTCAAATCTAATAAAAATAAATATTATTTATTTTTACAAACCATTACTAAAATAACAAACGATATTTCTCTCGTTGGTATTCCAACCAAAAATAAACTTGGTAATTTGTTCAATATGGATCTGAGTGGTATTAAAAACATTTTAAAAAATAAACATAGATTCAGTGACCATAAAGCCTCTTTAGAAAGAAGTTGTACCAAAAAGGAAGATTATGGCTACACCGTGTCGCGACCGGGCCGTGCACGGCCGGGGCACGTCGTAGAAATGTCGGTGGGTATTATTTCATTTGTTTCCCGGTCCCGGCACGGGCCCGCCCGGCACTGCTCGGCTCCGCCACGGTGCGGTGTAGCGTGAATTATTCTTAATAATCTACCTTTTCTCTTAGCTAGTTTTTTTATTTTTGACATGACAACGTCTTATAATTCGATAAAGCCGGCTGCACGCACGAAAAAACATGACTCATGCGGCGTTACCTCGCTCTGACTCATCTGAGGCGTTCCATGTAAGGCTTGAAGTGCGAGCGAGAGCGCGGAACGAGCGACAAAGAAGCACAATCGGACGTTGTCACGTTCAACTATCGTCAGTAAACCGACTTTACAGACAACCAATTTTTTTTTAATGTCAATATACAATATACATCAACCTTGTTCACAGAGTGAATTAAAATTAAAATTTTACAAATTATAGCCATTATCATTTAATTTATATGGCTGAATAATATTTAATATAATAATAATAAATACTTATTTTTTTCAAGAATAAACCTCCAAATGTTAATAAAATAGGACAGCTCAGATAATTCCACTACAATGTTTACAAAAAAATGTAAAGAATTTGTATTCGA
>CAJQZM010021072.1:0-13652 GCA_907164665.1 Colias nastes | reverse complement strand
CGATGAGCAGCCTGCAAGCCAGGACGCAATAAAAGACAAACCATGATGGCAAGACAAACAACTGATGCGGATCTTCAGACAGTTTCACATAGTACTTTTTTAGTGTAAGTTTATCTTATGTCATTTATTTATAAGTCATAAGATTGAAGATAGTAAAATATTTCAGACTAGTGTAAGTTATCACTGACTGGTTTCCACTTACCAGTGAGATCAGAAACAACCCTATTGCGTATAACTTTTTTATTTTGTTTTTTTTTTTATTTTATTGTATGATAACTATTGTCTGAAGTATTTCACTGCACCAGTAATTGTAATTTTTTTACTTATTAGATATGCTATTTGAGGCTTATTGCCGATCTACTAACAATTCTATACACATGTGAGCAAGACAAGGGTCTAAATTAGATATTATATACATATAAAGCTACTTATACTAGATAAAGGATATTTTATTTATACATAATAATATATCAATTCGAATGAATACATTCATTCGAATTGATATATGTATGAGTATTTTTTAAATTTGTTTTTATGCATGTTATGCATAAGCATAATTACTTATAAATTTTATATAAAAAAAATATTTGAAAAATTTGTATGTAACTATGATGCCGACAATCGACTTTTTTACGAGCTAGGACAATAGAGCGATAAACGAACGGACACAGCTGCGAAATTTTTACTAATTTTTATAAAAGCACTTGTTATAATAATTGCGGTCAACCGTAAAATTTTGCAAACAAAAGAACGTTCTCAGAAAGTTTGCTGTGTATGACGCCGACAATCGAGTTTATTACGGGCTAGGATAATAAAGCGACAAAGGAACGTACACAGCTGCGCAATTTTTTCTAGTTTTGATGAAAGTATCTTTATAATAATCGTGGTATCATAATTAGTTTATCAATGAATTTTTCTATAAATCTTTTTTTGTTATACAGAATTTTCGTTCTCTCCTATTATAACTTATTATGGTTGTTTCAGCACCTCAATGTACAAGAACAGCTCAAAGTGACGGGCAAGAGACATATTTATTTACGGAACAAGGTGAAGAAGAAAAAATGAAAGTCGTATCAAGAAGATAAACATTGGAACAATAAAATGGTACCAAAACCAGCATTCGACAATATCTAATGTTAAATATATCAAAATGTCAAAAAAAATCAAAATTGTAAATAATATTTTTTTGTTATTGATTTTTTCAATAAATATGATATATATTATGTAAAAAAACCAAACGTAAATAGCATTAGTCTATTATGTATTTTTATTATCATATTGTACGTAAAGTCCCCATGACGAAAAACTATAAATTTTGTTTACAAAGATTTTCAAATAAGTTACATAGTTAGGTAGCGACAATTCTAACAATAACAAATCATTTCATCATAAAATAATTTAGTCGCAAGCTCACTTTTTGTAACCAGACTTGTACCAATTAAAAATCGACCTTCGTGCAAAGGAACAAAGGTCGATTTTTCTAGTCCGATGGGCCCGGCAACGAAAAGACGTTGCCGGATCGCTTTACTCAGCTTTAACCGCGCGAATGTAAGAATATAAGTAAAGTTCATTGAACCTCCGTTAGTTCCGTATGTTTCCGTCATCTATTCAGTTGTGTGGCGTGGCGAGGGGATTTTTGTGAAGCGTCCCGCATGCTCTTATGCTCCACCCAGGGGGCTTAGCCCAAAAGGTGCACAAACACGATTGTATTTCGCCTTAAATTTACAATAATAAACGCGTCCGGACACTACTCATAATGTAAACAAATGTTTTAAGACTTCTCAATAATCTATTAACTTGTAATAATACCTACAATAATAGAACGGTATTATAATCTTCAATAATTTCACAAGAAAATGCACTCAAATCAATCCACAGCTAAAAATTACTAACCTCAAATTAACCCTATGCTCCGCTTGCCTAACAGCCGAATGTCGATTCTGCTGCTGCCGTATGTTCACTTGATTCTGTCGCAGATACGCCTCCACCTTCCCCTCCCCCGGCTCGTTCCTCTGCGTCCTCCTGCGCACCTCCTCCTTCCTCCTCCCCTCCCTACCCTCCCTCCCTTCCCTACCCTCCCTCCCTTCCCTACCCTCTCTCCTCTCTAGCTTCTCTACGCGACTCTCGAGCGGCGCGTTCAATATCTGAACATTGCCCCCATGATTGTAATTCAACGGATCGAACTCCTTCGAACCACCCTGCGCTTTCTTACCATTCTTCTTCGCTTGTTTCGGCGCGACCTGACTGTATATGGGCATTTGGGACATCCTACGCTACGCTAATACGCTTTGGTTACAAAATAGAATCCCTCTGAGGGCTGGGCTTTGGCTAATTGACGCTAACAACTAGAGGAACGTGGTAATTTATCACATTTGCGTGAGGTTCTCGAGAGATTCGTGGCATTCTTGTACGGATTGTTATTTCGTTATAGTGATGTGGCATATCATTGTCTGCTCGATTCTGTAACAAGGAAATGTATAAATGAGTTATAGGAGATAACAATAAGATAAAGATTAGGAGTAGTAGTTTAATTAAACTAGGAATCTGACTCTCAGTTATAAAAACATTATTTTGTGATATTTGATAATCCCTAAACTATACTATAAACTGTCCTCTAAATACCATTTCAAGTGATTAAGGTTCAACATATTATCATAACATAAAGACAACACATAGACATATTTACATATTTAAACATGAATTACACACTATAATAAGTAATTTAAATCTATATGTATCAAATTAACATCTAGCGTATGACCCTTTCTAGTCACATTCATCATTATTTACCACTTAATATCTGCACAAACCTATCCATATCAAAAACATTCCACCATCAAAAAAAACGTCCAAAACCACCTAACACATTATTCTAAAACCACAACACTTTATAAAAAGTAAAAACCACAATAGCTTGTACAAAAGGCTTGAGAAATTAAAAAAAAAACACACGCAAGCTAGCACTCGTGCACTAAGCTGAAGCTAGGTTTTCTGAATAGCCTTTTGTAAACCTATGTTAAAAGATACAGCCCGGAGATTTTACCTCATCCTGAGTGTCTCCGAAGCGCAAAAAGAGGGTGCCTTAAGAAAATATTCTTAGCTTTTTCCTGCATTTACCTTGAAGAAAGTAGCGATCCTTTAGGTACGGTTTACGAAATTGGTGTTCGTTTTGATGAATTTAAATTATAAGAAAAAGAAAGAAAGAAAAATATTTATTGCCACATGTTACACACACTTATCAACTACTTATAACTATTACTAAAAAAAATATACAATAGTTTACATGGCAACCGGGTCAGACTCAGCCATGCTGTCGGGTTTTAACACCTGAACAGCGCTGATTTTCAGTCTGCCCGTAAGTTTTTATTTCCGAGGCTCACTAAGTACACATATAAATACAAATACCAACCAAAAAACATTCTTTACAGTTCTAAAAATAATTTGCCTTGTTATTATTAATAATTAATTACAAATAATATATATTATAATATACAGGGTGTAATCGTTAAGTGTGCACAAGCGATTATTCCGTAACTATTGCAGATACCAAAAAACTTTAAACTGATATCGAAAGTACTTAACCTAATGAGTAAAATGGCCATAATAAATTTTTAAAAATAAAACGAGAAATATCCAAAAATGTTACATTAAACGCTCCCATACATTTTATTTCCCATACATTTTGTATTCATAGCAGATTTTCGAAGTGATGTCCTCATTGTGCAATACAATGAGGAGCTCTATTTACAGTTTCTAAATGAACTTCCCTTCAAATTTGCGAAGTAATTAAAGCAGAAAACCAAAAAAAGAAAGAAAAAGCTAAAATCTTTCATATTAAATGTACTAGGTTGATCCAAAAGTAATGATAATTGGGTATTTCCTGTGCACATAAAAATATAAAATAAATGTTTTTTGCTTGCTCATGTATTCACTAAGTAATCACAAAAAAATCATATCAACAGGCCACGTTTCCAATTATTTACATTAATTTGAATGTGAACCGTGCGTGCCAGAATGTTTCCCGACGAAAAGAAGAAACAACGATTCGACATGTAGAGGGTAAATTTCTAAATTTTTAATGATATCAGGATAATTTTTTGTCACGTTTTGTGATCATAGACGTTACCCGAGTTCACCATGTTTATGCTGAAACCAAAAAACAATCAATGTCCTGGATGCGAGCTTCCAAAGTGACGATGAAGAAATTCAAAGTGAAAATCAGTAGGTTAGATTAAAGCGGTAGTTTTTTGGGACGCTGAAGGAATAATTATGGTGGAATATTTTAAAAAGGTAGCCACTTTATTGGGCTCTTACTAAACAGACCAAATTAAAAGATTGCGGTAGGTTAGTAAGGAAAAGAGACATGGCAAACTGCGGACCTGAACGCTGTTTCACCAAGACAACGCACCAGATCACAAAGCGTCAGTTGCGATGGCTGCCATTCAAAAATCGGCATTCCAAATGCTTGAACACCTACCCTATTTTTTAGATCTAGCTCCTAATTACTTTTATCTCTTTCCTCGGCACAAGAAACACTTTCTTAGCAATAAATTATTTTAAGACGACAGCGAAGTGATGGCCGCGTGGAGGGGTTTTTGTGGATGAAGTCAAAGTTTTTTTTTTTTAAGTTTAGGAAAAAAAATATTGAAGTATATTTTCTAGTTAGAAGACTATCTAGAGAACTACATAATTATTATAACTGTAATGACCTTGTTTAATATTGATTATCATTACTTTTGGATCAACCCATGTACATGGGATATTCGTATCTCATACTAAATGTATGGGAGGGTTTCAAGTAAATTTTTTAGATATTTCTCGTTTTATTTTTAAAAATTTATTATGGCCATTTTACTCATTAGGTTAAATACTTTCGATATCAGTTTAAAGTTTTTTGATATCTGTAATAGTTACGGAATAATCGCCTGTGCACACTTAACGATTACACCCTGTATAGATATAACAGATTTATAGATAATTAAGTACATATTATGATTATAGTAAATAAAATAAACATAACTTTACGTATGTCCGAATAATTTTGTAAATACCTACATTTTTACACCATTAGGTATTGAACAAAGGAAGATTAGGGTAGTAGCTATCTAGCTTCTTTATATGTGTATGTTTGTCGGGGGTAATCTTCGGAAGTATTGAACCAATAATGAAAATTCTTTCACTCGTAGAAAGCTACACCATTGTTATGTAACATTATATTTTTTATTTATTTGCTAACACTCTACTTTCGGCTCTATCGACTAGTTTTGTTAAATTATTAAATCTCTTATAAAATTTATCAAAAAATGGCTTCACGATTCATACCATAAAATAAATTCTTACGCAATCTGTATTGAGTCACACGTTTGAATGCAAATTTTTATTATATGTATTTGTCATGTTTTTGAAAGTTGTGAGCTTTGATGAATAAGCTTATGTTTAACTAAATATTCATACAGAATATCGGTTCAAATGTGATTCATTGTAAGTATTTATTAATATATTAGAACAGGAGTAGTTTACCTTCGACTTTTATTTGTAAAAGGTAAAATATGCGAAAAAAATAAACTAAGGAGATAATTGAGTGCAATCAGAAGTGAACAGAACACACATATAAAAAAATACATTTTTCTTATGACTAAATCTTTACCGTTACTGCTAGACACGTTATTTCTAAATTTTATATTGTTTCAATTACACAAAAATTTCAAAGAAAACACAAATTATCAAATTATTATTTTTTTATTATTTTAAAATTTCCAAACAGGAAGACTTTACTTCCTGTACCTTAATATACACCTACGCAAAGAACCACTTTAGGTACAAAGAAAAAAGCACCTACACCTATTTACAATAGAGTTTAATTTCGCTTAAATTAAAAGCGTTTCCATCTTAATTCACAATTGTCGGAACTTTAAAGGGTCAATTGGAACGTTGCGTATAAATTTAGAGCTTAATATTACTTTGGAATAAGGTTGACAATCGCATGGAAGTATATCGTTAAAGAAATTAAGGCGAATAAACATTATCATTTATCTTATTGCACCTATATTGTGAAACCATAAACAATTCAGATCAAAAGTACCTACTACTCATAGGTAACATAAGTAGTCTATTATTTAATAATAACCTGTTTATATACTTAATACTTTGGTCATATGAGAGGTAATTAGGTATATAAGTAATATTGAAATTGATACTAATAACTAAGTTGCGTTAATGTAAACGCTATAAATAAAAGTATGTATAAAATTAAATTGAAATAATCCTTCTTACTAATATTATAAATGCGAAAGTTTGTGAGGATGGATACTTAAATACATATAACTTTTTTTACCGCAAACATATCTTAGTAACATAATACTTACGACATGTAGTAACATAATACAAATTTTCTGCACAGGTAGTGCATAGATAGATAGTAGATACCTACTACCAATATATTTTCAAGTAACATCCCTTAATGTTTTTTTTTCTACCTTTAATTAATTACACCCGTATCACAAAAGCAAACGTATCGTAAATAAGGGTTTCAATAGGGTTGACACTCACTGTACAATTTTTATCACTACAAATTTTACCACAAGGAAACGGCGTCTCTATTTCTTATTAATTATTTGTAACTAAGCTTACGTATGAAGATTTTAATACCTATATTATATTCAATTTGAATAATTATTTGACCGATTGTAAAAATTCCTCTACTAGGTATTAAAAAGATATATTTAGGATGCTATTCCACCAATAACGTGCGAGTATGTGTAGCGAGGAATGTGTTTGTAAATAACCAATCATATCGCTTCAAACGCTAAACGCTTCAAACTTCAAACTAAACGAAGCGATATGATTGGTTATTTACAAACATATCCTCGCACATTATTTATTGGTAGAAAAGCACATTTATACCGAATGAGACATAGACTAAGTATATTTAATCCCATTTATCCAGATAAACCAGTATGTAAAACGCAATACAAAAATTAACAATTTTCTTAAAACTTCCGAGTGACAACCCTACCCACACCATGGCCGCAATTATTCCGCCAAAACAAAGCGCTCACTTAACGCAAGTGTAAACCATTGTTTCGTACCACGTTTGTTCTTGTACAGACTACGGCTATCTCACTCACACGCACCTCGTTGTTCCTCGACAGACTATCGTTATCTCGCTTCCACACAACTCGCTATTCCTCGATAGAATGTCGCTATCACACACTTACACGGGTAGACTATTAAACATAGACAAAAGGTACCACGAGGTACCACTATCTTGCTTGCACGTATGGAAACAAACAGAGACAGAAGACAGTTCTCTCGCTCACATATATAGTGTTAGACAGAGACGGAAGATAACTTATAGTACTGTACAGTGGCTTGCCAATTTGTTGGTACACCGAAAGTGGCTGAAAACTGCCGGTATGTTTGTTCTTGCAATCACGCGTAAAGCAGTCTATTGTTTTGGTAATTAGCGACGTTTTTTGACGGATTTAAAGCGCGATTTAATCATGATTTTAAACACGCTTTTATTAGCTTCACCTGTATGTTTTTATGATTCTTTAAGACTCGATATATGGACTCCTTTAATATGGACAGATTTAATTCAAACTTTGTAAAGTTATCAAGGATCGGTGACACTACAATAATATATTTTTTATCTATATTTATTATTTTTATGAAGTTTGAAGTCGTGATGAAGTATTTTAAATTTTAATACATTTAATTCCTTTTCGATATTATTTCTTATTTATGACACCTGTATATAAATTATAATATGTAGATAGTTATTTATTTATTTATTTATTTATTTAAGGTTTACCAGAAATTGTTACACAAATTGACAAATATACTTACATAAAATTAAACTTAAAGCTAAGTGTACAATTTTAGATAGGTAAACACCACATTCACGAATAAAATTTAGACTTTGAAAGTTAAAACAACTTTATACAGAAAAAAAAACTACTAATACATTTGAATACAATACAAAAAATCTAATATGTTTTACAAAAAAAAAAAAAAAATCTAGTATGTTTTTTGATGAACCAGGAACTTAAATTTACTTAGACTAAGGGAAAATATATCAATGTCTTTAGAATATTTGTTGTACAGTCTACAGAGTCTGGGAATCGGAGAGCAGGAACCAAGGACAGTCTTACGTAAGGGGGAAGATAAAAGGTTAACGGGATTTCTGGGATATGTGAAAGGAACTTTAAATTTGAATTTTGATAGCAACGCCGAACAGTTTATATGACCGTTTAAAATTTTAAATAAATATAGTAGATCTAATGCATTCCTTCTATTATCTAAATTTTTTATTTTGAAGTGGGTTAGGCGACGATCATAACTTTTCAATTCTTTAGCTTTACCTGCAGAGTAAGCAAGATGATTGAGAAATCTCTTTTGTATACGCTCTATTCTGAGACTGTGCACTGCATAGTGAGGTCTCCACGCAATAACACAATACTCCAGTACACTACGCACTAGAGTATTGAATAGCATGATCTTGGTTATATATCAATGCCAATAGGTACAGTATTTTTTTAACATATAATAATATAAAAAACTAGATTTCCGCCCGCGGCTTCGCCCCCGTTTTCAAAGGAAAACCCGCATAGTTCCCGTTCCCGTGGGATTTCCGGGATAAAACCTATCCTATGTGTTATTCTGATGGATAAGCTATATTGTGGTAAAGTTTCATTTAAATCCATTCAGTAGTTTTTACGTGAAAGAGTAACAAACATCCATACAAACTTTCGCCTTTATAATATATATTAGATATTAGACAAGCCTACAATCAATAAAAGCATTGACATACATTATGCATGCAATAGACGACCTTGTTTATCATAAGAGGTAGTAGGTTCGACACTACAAATCTAAAACAAAGATCCACCCACGCCTTAAAATCTCACTTGGCCTTTAACCAACTTCCAAAAAAGGTGAATAATCATAATAAAAGTCATTACAAAACATAATTTATTATTCAAACTAGCTTTCCGCCCGCGGCTTCACCCGCTTTGGCTAAAACTTATTAAATTATATACTAAAACCTTCCTCGAGAATTACTATGAAGTTTCTTGCCTGTTCTTCTCCATAGATATTGCTTTCCGAATCGGTGGTAATTGCTGAAAATATGTAATGACGATTCAAAAGTGCTTCTAGAAGAAGTCTAATTGTATAAATTAATGTTTGTGTTTTAAGTTTCACTCTATCTATTAAACAAAATCGCATCAAAATCCGTTGCGCAGTTTTATAGATTTAAGCATACATAGGGACATAGGGACAGAGAAAGCGACTTTGTTTTATACTATGTAGTGATATCTACCTATGGACAGTCAATAAAATATCCAATTAGTTGAACTTGACGTAACTCTATAAAAGAATTTAAATGTCACAGATAATATAGGTATAATTGCATACAATTTGCATTTATTTTTGTCCTGGCGGAAAATATCGGTTCCGGTGATTTTAACCTTCGATGAGAATAAATTAAATTAATTATTTTATCACGTGCGGTAATGAGGTGTTGATATTTAAATAACGAACAAATTTCAAACAAATCCGATCAGCTGTTTCTGCGTGATAGAGTAACAAACATTCATGTTAAAACTTTTACAATTTATAATGGTAGTAGGATTACAAGTTACAACATTATTAATTTTCAATTTTATTTATATCAGTAACCATTGTTTTTGTTTCGATTCGATTTTTACTTCTCCCTCATTCCTACACAAAAATCCAAGCCTGAGTATAATCGTCGTATATCATATAAAAATGAATCGCAAAATGTGTTGGTAAGCGTATAACGTAAACATGTACCACGGGCGAAGCCGGGGCGGACCGCTAGTAGATATTATAAAAAACAATGTAAATGTATTTTACGTATTTATTTATTATATAGCACACTACATCTTGAACTAATCCAAGCATCTCATCTTATCATAAGATTGAATATTTCGCCTACAACTCCAAGTGGTTCCGTGGTGTAGTGGTTATCACATCTGCTTTACACGCAGAAGGCCGCCAGTTCGATCCTGGCCGGAATCATAATTTTTTGTTTTCTTTTCATATTTTACTTTTTTCATTAATTTGCGTATTTTATTACCACAAACATTTTTAAACAATATTATATTCGAAACTTTTTTTTTTATACTCTTTATTTTCTCGCGAGTTGAATGAACCTTACCAATGTTTTCGTGTATAAAAGACAGGATTTTTCCCTTCCTCAACTTTGATACACGAAATTCGAAATATTTTATCACGTCGCTGTTTTATAAAATAATTAGTGTAACAATAATGATTTTTAATATAATTTATTTCATAATCTTTTTCTTTATTTTTATAGAACAACAAGTACATTCACATTTCACACATTCCTTTTGCACGCCTCATAAGAGCTGGCGCACACGAGCAACTTTGTCTCCGCAACTATTTTGTCTCTCCCATCAATTTGTATGGGGAGTTGCGTCGCTACGTGCGCGCACTTTCATACTAGCCCATAGGTGGGAGAGACAAAATAGTTGCGGAGACAAAATAGTTGCGGAGACAAAGTTGCTCGTGCGCGCACTGTCTAAGCGAAGCGTTGAGGTGGGTACTACTGTCACTTCGCGCAAAACATCTGATTTTTCAAACTTAAAATGTCTTTATGTATCATACATTGCACTTGTAAGATAATACATACACACACATATTAAGAAAAAACACTATTTTTAACATTCATGATATTTTTGATGTCATTTTTGTTATTTAAACTAGTTAAAAAACAGTTTAAAAAAGTTCTGTCTTGGACGTCCGTGTGTCTGTATGTGCGGAGGATTTTCTTGTTAACACGATAGCGACCGAAATACTTTACTAATCGAGTCTTTTTTTTTCTCTTACGCTTGAGTATGCTCAGGAATAGAACCCTTTCATTTTTCAGGGTCTGATTCGATGTGGTTTAATTGTTATTAAATAAACAAAAAAAAATATCGACTGAGATTATGAGGCGTGCACTTTTGGATTTTCCAAACTTTTTTACAATACGATGACCATAGACTAGATGCACTCTGCACTCTTTAATAAAGCTGAAAACAATACTTACATCGAATTGTCGCAACGAGCTAGGGATGTCCAATATGCATTGTTATGTCGATATTTTATTTTAAAAATTAATTTATTTATTGACAAGTAGAAAGCGGTCCTATTAGAGGCATACCGAAGTTTTATAATTGCCGAATCTATTTTTTAATAAAAAAAAAATTCCCTAAACTTAAGTGAAAATGCATAGACTGAAAAATTAGGTACTGATAAACATTGCGATAATATTATCAAGGGCAACCCGCAACAGTGATGAAGAGCCGATTATTTTAATCAGCTTTTCCATTAGGTATATCTAAGCATACTCAGGTAATAATACTGACATACTAAATCGAAAATCATCGTGACTCCTGCGCACAAAGATCTCATACAAAATTTGGGACTAAATACACTGACACAGTATTTAGTCAAATATGTTTTTTTTATCAGGAAGTCGTTATCTATTTACTCTGGGATTTTTTAATGTCAAATAGCCACCTGGGTTGAATACAAGTTGATGTGACACAAATAAAAAATGTGTGGTTACCGTGAGATTTTACATACGAATTTTTTAAACTTGTTTTTTCAACGCGAAATCAAATTTTTACGACTCGATTATCTATCTGGTTTAATGGTGATTTTTTTTAGACAATCAAACTATTAAAGAAAACTCAATAAGTACCGAAGTTTAACATTACAAGCAATAAAATAATTTTTTACTTTACTACTTAGTATAAAACAAAGTCGCTTTTTCTGTCCCTAGGTCCCTTTGTATGCTTAAAAGTTAAATCTTTAAAACTACGCAACGGATTTTAAATGTGTAGGTTTTTTTTAATAGATAGATCGATTCAAGAGGAAGGTTTTAGTAAATATCTATACTAATATTATAAAGAGGAAAAGTTTGTATGTATGTATGTATGGTTCACGCATAAACTACTGGACCGATTTTGATGAAATTTGGCACAGATAATCTTTAGACCCTGAAAAAGAACATAGGCTACCTTTTATTGCGCAATATGTACCACGGGCGAAGCCGGGGCAGACCGCTAATTTATAAGGTTTCAGACAAAACGGGCGAAACCGCGGGGGGTAAGCTAGTATATTTATATTTTATACCTAAATACAAATATGTACATTCAACCTTACAAGAGTTAAAAGCGTATATAATTTTCAAAACACACATCCAACAGCACTCAATTCTACCTAACTGTATACAACTTACGTACATTGTAAGTAAAAAAAAACATACAGTAACTATATCAATAAAGATTTTATTACCGTGTAGATAATAACCGGTAGTCCGGTTTCGACGTCTAAAATTAATTTTTACGACCGCGCATAAATATCACGGTTTTCAGTTTAATAATGCGGAGATGGAACCATATTTTTTAGGAACAACGAACATTTTATTTGTGCGCCTAATATTTCAAGTTATGTTTTTAAATTACCCCTTTTTTATTTTAAATACCTATCAATATTATAAGGATACAAAACTTAAATATTTTCTCTTAGTCGTGAAATTACTAAATTTTTTTTATTTACAAAAATCTAATGGAAACGATTTCCACTTCAAAAGAAAATTCGCTTCGACAAAATATATCAGTAGAAGTGAAGTGTACTTTTTTCATAATATTACCTAGTATAGTATAATATTATCCGTGATATTAGTAAAAAATAAAAACTACTAACACAGCATAAAAAATCGCAACTTATAGCGCGCCACACACCCCTATCCATCTAACCGTCCATAGACAACCCATTCGAAATTTGAATGTGCTCTTTATTCCATTATGGCGGCCGCGGCGCGGCGGGCGCTCATTTCCCGCGCTTTTTACTGTTTACACTTTTTTAACGCGCGCAAACAGGCTCGGGTTGAAATTAAAAAAATCTCATGTATCACGGTCAAACAAAACAGGGCATTTGAGACGCGCTCGTGGATTTTTTTATGGCTAACTGCTCTTAGGCTTTTTAGTATTCCGTACCGAAACATAAAACGGACCTGACATAAATTATGATATATTACTGAGACTTCGCTGTCTGTCTGTCGGTCCGTCTGTCACCCAGAATCTGATGACTGAATGATGAAATCTGATAAAGATAGAAAATAATAATAATATAATTCTATCATGAACCATGATAGTTAGATAGTTGTAATTCTTAGAGATTATGTATTTCTATTACCGCTTTAACAACAAATAATAACAAATAGGTAAAGCAACGGTTAGCACGGTCATAAATTGGATCGGCCTTTTTTACAGTTCTTCATCGGCATTTTTTCAGACGGCATTTCGTACGTCACGTTAGAGTATATTATCTTATTATTAGAAATTACACGCGAGGTCGGGTTAAATATTAGTTTAAAATTTAAATGTAATAGGAATGTACTGCGAATCTACACAACTGCCTAATTGATGTTGGTAGTTGATAACAAATCGCAGCAAGTCAACGACTATTAGCAAAGTGAGGGTAGATGGGTCGAACGTCGTATAAACAACGTCCGAGCCCCTAGGCACGATTCGTACGATTGCCACTAGTCAAAGGAAAGCGGCTTTTTATATGATCCATTGAAATGTTACATTTTTTAGCCCTAACCTTGCATT
>CAJQZM010021069.1:0-14729 GCA_907164665.1 Colias nastes | reverse complement strand
TCCTGTTACAAATGACTCGAAATTTTGTGTCAATATCTCCCGGTCTAGTAGTTTAATTGTTAAATTTTGTATTTGTTGATTGTTGTTATTATTTATATTGTTATAATATTTGTTGAAGTGTTTAATTTGTGTGTAAATGTTGTAACTTTATATTGTTAATTCAAAATGGCTCCAGTGTTAAAACATGGTCGAGGCAAGCCTTTGACTTCTCAAACTAAAGAATTAAACTTTAAATGTCGTTTCTTTTTCAGGTTAGTAAATTTTTCATTTTAGTAACATTGTTAATGTAAAAGTTATACGTATGTTAAATGTGCAAATATTAAAATAAAGTCTCATCTTTTTCAGAGGAGAAACACATATAGTTTAATTTAAAATCCCTTATATATATAAAATAAAAACTAAAAATAAAATGTTGTTTTATTTTATTTGCTGACCATACACTACTACAAACGCAAAAATTTCTCCAAGCTAATTTACCTGTATGCCTTCATGTGCTCATGATATGCTTGACAAAATATAGGCCACAGTAAGCTAAGGTCCATGTAATGTCAACGTATGTGTTTTTAATATGTAATATATTAATCTCTAAAAGTAATTATCGTAATTCCACTTGGAGATTTCAATATGATTCATCTAGATGAGTTGTCGCGGGAAAGAACTTATTAAATAAAAATTTACAGACACAAATGTTATTTTGATGATAATAATTTTTTGCAATAATTTGAAAGATTTCGTTTTATTGTTTCTCCAAACAACTCTCTGCTTTGACTGAAGACTTAACTATTATCAACCTATAGATCTATAAGATAGCGCTAAAGTGCAAAATTCGACTCTATCGCTTCTGCGATTCCTCCCAGTTTAACAAATGAACAAAATATGCTAGAATGATAAACTTGTCTAAAAACATACGTAGGTAGGTGGAAATAAAACCTTTAACCGCCTTCTTTTTTGAAGTCGGTTATATCATACACACACATAATAAAATAATTGGTATTTAGGTATTATGTATCTAAATTCTAAATTAAATTAAGAATTATTAAAACAAAAAACTGTTAACTTCAGCAAAGGTTGACTTGCCTGTAGACTGTAGTAACCATTAGTAATTTTTGTGTAGATAGGTACCTACTTATAATATAAAACTAAAAAACAAAAGGCAATGACTAGAATCTCCATTAAAAAAGCACAATAACTTATGTATTGAACTGAAAAAGCTAACTATTATTTTTTAACTTAACTATTTTTAAACTCTATAGTCTATCTCATATTAGAGCACAATTTAATGAAATTAAAATTTTTATAGCGTGCTTACTGTGCGAACAGGATTCCCCTTCATAAATTTGTAATAAAAAGAAATAAGTGTTACAGGTTTGCCATATTAAAAAGTAAAACTAGTACAAAATAAATTTGAACTTACCACTATCGTTTTTCGGAAAACCGTACGCCTGTGGACCAAGGTCCGAAATATCGATGGTATCTTCATCCCCATCTATATTATTATTGAAGTCCACATCATCTAACATTAAAATAATATCATCATCAGTTACTGGCAATGCGTTAATTGCACTAATTAATAAAATAGCAGACAAATAGAGCAACATTGTAGCTTTCTCTACGTACTAGACGCGCAGAACGAATAAGGATGTGTGGCCAAAATTCGTAAGGCGCAATGAATTTATATTTAAGTAATGAGTAAACAGTTGAGTTCGTTACTCCTTATTTCCTGATAAAGAGTGTCATGGCCCATGGGTATACTTGGATAATTAACATAATTGATGGAGTCCTAGTACAATTTTTTTTTATCGAGGATCTTTAGGTTGATACAAAATGTAATCAATATTTTTATTCATAAATTTATTTTTCTTATAGAATATAAAAAACTTCATGAAGACAATTAAGCGTGTAGTTCACCCAAATTTCCTCATTCTGTAATATATTTGATATATTTACCTACAATTTTTCTTAAGTTAAAGCTTTAGAAACAATTTACAGTTTATTTTATATAATATACCATTTAATTTAAGGCATGAAGAAAAATATAAATGCAATGTTTTTGGAATTACTTATATTGTTTAAGTTTTCTAAATTTGCTAGTGTAGAATTTAGGAGAGATTAATAAAAACTTCTACAACGCAATAAAAGTGTTACAAAAACATTTACTCGGCGACAACACTTACATCACTTTCGGAAGTGCGTTCCTTATCTATTATCACATTATGTATCTCAAGGCTTTAGCACCGGAAATATTACAGAGAAAACATTTCGTCGCATACTGAACAAGATCCCAAAAATTATGTTTAATCAATAATTATCAGCCGATATATTATATAGAGATGAATCCCTATTTCCCTTCGTCACGGAATCACGCGTGAACGGCTGAACAGATTTAGATTTTTTTTTGTGTTCGTTAGGTATAGGTAGAAGGAATTTATGGAAGAAATATTTAAGAAATTTGCGTATAGACGGGACATATTGTATGCCGGGTTAGCTAGTTATAGTGTTGTTGACTTTGACTCTAGTTTCCTCAGTAATAAAAGAAAAACAAGTTTCTGTATGCATGTCTGTATGGATACTCACATAAGGTAATGATTAATTTTTCCATAAAAATAATTTCCATAATATTTATATTCTATTTACACTTAGTGCATTTGTATCGAATTACACATTAAATATCTATTTTATAACATAATATTATATACGCATTTATTCTCTGCCTATCTATCATTATAATTATTAACATTGTATACACAATTTCATTTTATTTATTTACATTATATACATACATAATTACATACTGATATTATATCTACCTATATTACATGTTTTAACTGATGTATTTATTTATTAGTATCTATCATATTATATTAATAGAAACATATCTTTCAAATATTATACTCATGTTAAATTTTCATTATATGCAATTCTAAACTGAAACTCCAATAGTCACTTGGGGTCACTGAAAATCAGTGGTGGTAAGGTATCAATCACCTTGCCATCATAAACTGAGTTGGCTCCATTTGTCAGGTCACTCACTGCCACATTACCAACTGTTTCTTAGGAATAAGCTTCTTTTTATTCTTATTATTTTTCTTTTATTTGTTTTTCCTTTGTAAATGTATATCATGGTGATGTGATTCTGACAATAAATGTGTTTATTATATTATTATTATTATTATTATCTCGCTAAGACCAACAGAAGCGGAGCCGCCCGAGTGAAACCGCGGGGCGCAGCTAGTATAGTCTATAGGGTGCTCTTAAGTTTATTCAACGATTTATTTAAATATCTATAGCACAGATATTAATTGATTGTAAATCTTTTTTGTATTGTATTGATATTAACTTTCTCTTTAAAGACAGAATACCTCCCTCATCTCAGAAGGGCAAAGTTTAATAAAAATAAACATGAGGTTACAAAAGTTCATCAGGCATATTTGCTGAACTATACGTATCCGTGGAAGTAAATTAAAAGTTCACGCAGAGAGATATTTACGGATTATGCTAATAATATCTTGGAGTTTAATCTTCTTTAGCATACACATAAAGTTAGACGTGGTAATCTCTATACATAAAAAAATGAAAGCCCCTGGTCATCACGCGTGAACAATAGATCCGATTTCGATTTCTATTTTTTATTGTGTTCGTTATTATCGGAAGAAAGATCTTATGAAAGAAAAACTTGAAGAAATTTCCGCAAAATTTTATAAAATTTACAAAAAATAACGGCTTCATGAACTTCACGCGTTTGCGTCTAGTTCGCACAAAGAACAACATCGGATCAGCTAATATAATATAAGTAAATCTAAAGTACTCACCGTATGTTAGTTGGAAAATACTCCAGAACCATCGTCTGCGTTAAACTAGCCATCACTTGAGAGACAGCCACATCAGTAGAGAATAAAGAGACCATAGCTGTCTTTGAATTGGTCCACCTTAAGGCCATGGTTAGAGCAATAGCGATAGTCCCACAGATAAGGTAAAGATTCCGTTTACCAAGTTTGTTCACAAGGATTCCGCTGATGACGTAAGGAACGAAACAAATAGTCCCCAATATAACATTGTTGATGTACGTCTCAGTACCACTGCGTGCCTGGGAAATGATAATCAGAATATTATAAATCAGAATTATATTAAGAATACAAAACAAGCCTACTTGAATTATGAGTGAGTAATTCAACAAATCGTGCAGAATATTGGAACCACTTTCTGTAGATTAATCGTATACATTGTACAAGATAGCCACGGTATTTGAAGCATCATGATTTGTAGATAATTTTATGACAAATTGAATGAACAAAAATAAACTTCCATAGAAATAAGGGTATTAAAATTACCAATATTAAAATGTATCTCTGTTTTAATTTACATCGTCTATGCTACTTTATCGTCAGCATTTATCGAATTTTCCTCAACAACTGAAACTGACACATACAAACAGGTATTTTAATTTTGTTAATTTTAAATACATATTTTCCTGTAAAAGTTGATTCGAGGGCAATTGTTTCGAGCTTATTTTATCGCTATATTTACCTTTTATTTAGTGTTAACAGTAAATGCTACATTAAGCGTTTTATTGACTATATTACTACTACATGCATAAAACAAAGTTTAACGTTGGTTTAAATTAGGCATTAGTCGCTTCCCTATGTACGCTCAGATCTTTAAAACTTGACTATCAGATTTTTTAATTGATAAAATGCTTCTTAAGCTGCTCGAGGTTTTAGTACGTTTAGGTAAGTTTTACACAAAGCGCGTGAAGCAACGAGAGGAGAGCTACCTAGTGAGCTATAAAATTATATGTAATTTTTGTAACGTGATAAAGAAATAAGCAAAACACTTACAGGTACACAAACATGTTCACTGCTAACGTTATAAGAACGCAGCTTTACATCCTCCGTATATGTGTCCAACATAACACACATGTCGGAGGTTTGGCTCGAGTAGTGCTCAAATATGGCTGACAATTGCGGAAACCACATACGCAATACACTGTAACTGTAAGTTAAAAACAAAATATGAATCATCAATTGTTTTAATAATCGTATATTTTCTGATAAGGAATAAAATGTACCACTGGAGAAACTTGTTCACACGACACAGGTAATCCACACTGAGCGAGGGTTAATTTCTTAGGATATTATTATGAAAAATAAAATAATCGTTTTATTGACATTGTTATTTTAAACCATTGTTATTTTAAACTTAGCTGAGAACTCAAAGCTAAAGAAAAAGTTGTGGAAACAAAAATGCGTCCAAATTATTTATGAAATAAAGCAGTACATTCAAAACTATTTAAAAACTTCGCTTTTTTTGCAACTTGTCTCTCGTCTCATCAATAATGACAATACCTTTTTCCAAAAACACTTAAAACTCCTAAAATATTAGAATATATTAGAAGGGACTGAGAGTAACGATTTTCTAAGACATGCTTTCGTTTTCCTTGAAAACCTAATCAGGGGAAGCTCGTTATTTAGATTATGGTATGTATTCGCAAACGAATAGCTCATTATTATTTATTTTTTAAGAACTGTTTACTGCCATTATAGTAGAGTCACAGGTGCTATCACTGTTATTCATTAATGTATCTCCTGATCAACTGAACTTATCTAAACGGCCATAATAGTCTAAATCAGTCAGAACAACCATAATTTATACAGACTCTTCATATTCATTTAATGAGTCTAAATCAGTCAGAACAACCAAAATTTATAAAGATAATTCATAATGGAGACACAAAAAGTGCTTGCAAAAGTTTACTTCAATAAACAAAATTGAGTTTGAACCACTGCAGCACTAATGGACAAGATTGAGTTACATTCACTTTAGCTATTAGATTTTAAAGAATGGATAGAATTTATAAACATTGGAAAGCTTGCTTTGTTCCTATAAATAAAGTTAACCTAAGAGATTTTTGAAGTGAAACTTCCTTAGGCGCGTTGAGAGTGAAATCTCAAGATCGTGCATGGCAATACCGTCACGTCATGGAGTAAGACGATTTTGGTATCTTTGAATCTTAACAAAGAAGTTTCACTTCTGAGACGTGTGCTTGGCACACACGCTCTGTTCTTCGTATAGTTGTATCTATAAAATCGATAGCTATTTACTGTGGCAGTTTTTAGTTCCAAACATTATTTTCAAGAAGGAGCAATAGATCTTCTATCTCACTATCTACAAGCGCCCTAAAGCCACGAACTAAAGCTCAAATCTCTCCATTCTCATAAATTTAACCACCTATTTAGGTAAACAAAAGCAATGTACGATAACAAAGCGTTTTTGTTATAAATTATGCACATTGTGGATAAAACCACGCAATTATTAAACTCAAATTACCGGTGATAAATCGAGTTTGCGGTCGCTGCACCTGATTTTTATCCTCATTCTAATGTATTAATAATAGATTTGACATTTTCTAATGTTCAATTATTGTAAACTAAGTATTTGTATAAATGCAAATCCCAATTGATTATTATCATTATTAGTAAAGTACACATAAGAATTAGTTGATCGAGTATTAAGAATAAGTTGATCGTATTCTCTTACGTATTTTAGAGTATTTCAAGAGATGATATTGTTATGTATCACTGTATTTGGAATCTCGATGCAGATTTGTCGAATATTTGTTCGTAATAGGTGCTATGAAACTCAACTAAATTTTGCTTGATTGGGATATAATTTCGACCACCTATATATCGTTTTGACTAACTACTTATTTTTACAATGACTCATTTTCAAACAAGTTTCCATCTCCATAAATAAGGTGTTACAAGCTACATACAAAATCCTTATAAATACTTACAGTTTCATAGAAATGAAGTTCAATATACAGAAAAGTATCAAAAACCACAACAAAGGTCTCTGAAACATTGGCTTGATGTTATGTAATCCGGTCGTGAGTTGATTCTTGATTGACGTGTGTTCTTCAGACTTCTCATTGAAGGCATGCTTATTCTTGTCTTTCCATAAGTCTTTGTACTGTAAATATAATATAATATTATATAGCGGAAACCGTTCTGACTTTTATGTATGTTTATAATGGTTTCACATAAAAACGACTGAACTAATTTTACAAATTGAACGAATATTATAGAGAAAGAGAGTAGGGGCCGTATTATGATCTCCGATTTCCAGACAGTTTACGCCCTGAATTAAACTGACTGGCAAATTCATACTATGATTGAAATCACCAGCCATATAATATGCGATAATAATATGAATTTGCTAGTCAGTTCAATTCACGGCGTAAACTGTCTGGTAATAAGATGTCATAATACGGCCCCAGAGTTTGCAAATAAAATAATGTTAACGCTAGAGTATGAGTTGGAAACCTAATACTAGGAAACATGTGTTGTTTAACATCTTCTTATCTTATCTTACTAATATTATAAATGCGAAAGTTTGTGATGTGTGTGTGTTTATTACTCTTTCACGCAAATACTACTGAACCGATTACAATGAAATTTAGCACACATATAGAAGGTAACTTGGATTAACACATAGGATAGGTTTTATCCCGGAAATCTCACGGGAACGGGAACTATGCGGGTTTTTCTTCGAAAATGCGGGCGAAGCCGCGGGCGGAAAGCTAGTGTTTTTATATATCTTTGTAAAAATATCTCGTTATGTTGATACTACACGCTATGCTTATCAAATCTAATTTTCATCGAGCAAATTAAACTTATTATTTAACTAAAATGTATTTGTTTGCATGGTTAGATAATTAAAATCATCAAACTTCTCAGGTTTCGTAATTTTTATTTGTTCATTTTTGTAACCGTAAACATAATAAGCAATTTCCATACATTAATTAAGTTCTTTACTTAAAAAAACAAGTAATATAACTCAATTTACATTTGAAATGCGATCATATCACGAATTTCCTTACAACAAAATTGGGTCACACTGATATCGATTGTATCCCAAACGTACTTAATGATCCGACTCATGTCTTATAGCAGTATTACTTCCAGTGTGGGAAAGTGATGGCGCTATACAACTTATATAGCGCTGTCCTTTTTCCAAACTGGAAATAATACTGCTTTAACACATCTTGGTACGAGTTGATCACTGAAGCGAAAAACTGTTACTTCCACGCTTGTATGACTTCATTATAATATTATATTAATGAGATTTTATGGCTCTGATTCGTAAATTAAATGCCGATCGTTTTGAGGAAATTAATTTGGTTAATTAATGTAATAAATGAATGGTGGTAATTTTGGTAAGCATGTCTGTGATACGGGATTTCGTTATTTTGATTATGAAATAGAAAAAAGAGGAATATAAAGGGGAATATGATTAATGACATACATTAAGGAAATCAAATATGGGGTAATTGTAGTATTCCGAACATAATATTATCTCGTCGCCTGTCAACGGTTGTTTTATAACTATAGTCGATGAATAAAAGATTACACGCCTCAATATTGGCTCCAAAAATAAAATTAAGATTTTGATAATATGATAATAATTTTAAGGAAAGATGTAGGTACTATACATATGTACATAAAGATATGATTTCTTAGGACATAAATATATCATCTCACACTTTATAAATACTGTTTAATACTTATTAATAGATAAATTATATCTAAAAAGGTTAGGTTAGACATAATATAATAGAGAAAGAGTATTAAAAACATCATTCTGTGAATTACGTTGCAATAAATCTTATTTTTGTTTGTTTATTTGTTGTTTTTTATTTTGTAATTTTGGTTACCCCTACAATACATTCATATAGACCATTTCACATCATTCAAGACTATTGCATACATTAAAATCGAAAATATGTACCAAAACCGTCTATTACACACAGAAGCGTAGCGTGCCTTGGCGGGGCCCCGTATAAAATTTGTTTGGGGGCCCTTAGGAAGGGTAAAGATTTCTCACAAAAGCGCACGTTGGGGGCCCCCTTGGCGCGGGGGCCCCGTATAATTGATACGGCAGATACGGCGGTAGCTACGCCCCTGATTACACAGTCAATCGTAAATAAAAAGGGCTTAAAAAAATGTTGTGTGGTTTTATGAAACCACGGTAAAAGTGAAACTGTTCGAACGGTTCCGAACACTGCTTTGTGTAGCGCATGTCGCGTGTCGGTCGGCTGCCGAGTAGGTATACCTACTCGGCAGCCGCGATACACGCGACATGCGCTACACAGACCAAAAAGTTTGAGACGATGTAATAAAAGTTTCACTTTAATAATTTACGTAGCATGTCTCCTCGTGGCATTAAATCGTGATTGCCGATGTCTGTGAATTATGAAATGGGATTATGGAAAAGATTTATACAATCTAAAGAACATGCGGTATTTATCGTTGATTTTAGTGAAGGTCGTTGGTTTTATATATTATGTACCTTTATTTATAATTTTTATTAGGAAAGACTACTTAAGGCTTCTATTGTAAGCGTGATAGGTAACTGATGGATGGATGTTTATACTTTTTCAGATAGAAACGGCTATTAATGGAAAGAGCTAATTGTATTTCTTTATATTATATTTATTGATATTTATTAAACAAATATTAATAAATTGAATAGGCCTATGTCCTGCAGTGGAAGTCCTGAAAGGCTGGAATGATGATGATATGATGATGAAACAAATATTTTTTGTTTCAGGTACGTTCACGGAGAACAGAAACTGCTGCAATTTTTAAGGATCTCAACAGGATTCAAACCTGCACCATTTTAATAAATTCTCTTTTTTCTATTACAGTTTGATATCATTAAGTATTACAAGTCCTCGAAAAATAATTGGTTTGTCAAACACCGAAAAATATTAGAAGCTGAAAATCCATACTAATATTATAAATGGGAAAGTAACTCTGTCTGTCTGTCTGTTACTCAATCACGCCTAAACTACTGAACCAATTTTCATGAAATTTGGTATGGAGATATTTTGATACCCGAGAAAGGACATAGGCTACTTTTTATCCCGGGAACGACGCAATCCCGGAAATCCCACGGGAACGGGAACTATGCGGGTTTTTCTTTGACTGCGCGGGCGAAGCCGCGGGCGGAAACCTAGTATGAAATAAATAAACGTAATGGAAGATTCTTATTCTATTTCAATTATATTGAAGACCTTCAATAGAGATTTGAAGATTAAAACTAACATACAATTCTTAATCTTTTAATATCACATAAAAATCGTAGTCCTTCCATCCAGATAATTTTATGCTAATGCATAAAATTAGGAAGCACTAAAGCAATCATGAATCGCGGGTAAGTGTTACATTAATATTATGTTATAAGAAAGAAAAAAAAAGTCAACCGTAAAAGTGACCATTAAAAAGCTACATGTTTATAGAATAACACAGACTACATAATACATTATTTACGATATCAATAAGCACAGCTGGGACTAGCACCTAGTATAGGCATTATAGGCAGGGCAGTAAAGGCAGTATAGGTATAATATATACAAAAGAACAGTCGCTTTAAAACAACCGTTTAACTTAACCACGTTCAATCCACAAACAAGAAATAGGCTCATTAACAAAAAATAAACAAATCGCTCACAGATAACAGTGTTCGGTGGACACAACAAATCCGGCTTTATCCTACCAAATTGGAAGTCGTTAATTCTGTTACGAGTCGGTGTGACAGGCGGACAGTTTTTCTTGATTACATACAGTATACCACGCCAAAGTGAAATTCTTTGGAATAGCTAATGAAATTAAATCGGACGCGGTTAAATTATCAATTTTCTTGGATTGAGGGTTGATTTGTAATCTTTTTGGCTATGGGACGAATGAAAAAGTTTTTAACGAAGTTTTAATAAGTTAAGAAATTAGCGTATTTTTAAATAGATTGGAATTTGAAATACGTACTTTATACAGAGAAAAAAACGCATATTAAGTGTCGCAGTAATGTAGAAACTTAAGAAGAAAATCAATTTTCATATTAAAATATTGTAAGAACAATAATTCAAAATACATGTTGATAAGAAACATTTTGACAAAACTTATTTTTCTATTTTTACAGCATAAACCATACATATAATTATTATAAAGAATCTTTATAGTATCGTGATAAAACCAACTATCACACCGTTTATTCGCTAAAACTACCAAAACTTTCTACCTTTCAAATAGCCAATTAATATCATGAACCACAAAAACAGCAAACGTTTCAGTGATGAAAAAGTTATAAATTATAGTCGTAGTAAACTTCATATCGCTTAAGTTAGCCAAATGGGATATAAAAACACGATTTAGTTGGTCCTAGGGTTCCCAAATTAAATATAAAAATTCTGTAAGTATAAGTACTTAAGTATATTTTGATGAAAAATCTTGACATTATTGTATACCTTCTAGAAAAATATCGTTTTACAAAATGGATGTGAATGAACGAAATTAATTTTTTTCTTGCGTCTGAGTGATCCTATTTTTCTATCAGAGCATGAAATAAAATTATAAATAGTTACATTAAATGGTAAATAACAGAGCCAGTCATATCTATACATTGATATCTATGTAAAGTTATTTTATTTATTTTATCGATTGGTTACAAGAAATACTTTTTTTACCTACTTATTCAATTTTTATAACTACATATTTGGTTTTCAAGACAAAATAATCACTATTCCTATATTTTTTAAATTTAATTCAATGCTATTGCTCAAACTGTATTGTATTATCAGGTTTAGGATATCCTTCTATTTTAGATAAAATAAATATTTTATCCGAATTATCCGGAAATTTCCAAACGTCTGGCAACCCTAGCCGGACCAGCAATTACGTAATCGCCAAGGTGATTCTGGATGATGGCCAACAATTTTTTTGGTTTGAGGAAACCGCGAGATAGTGCACTTTGTTACACCTAAAGCGGCAATTTACTTCAAAATAAAGGAAGAATTCGCTTTTTATTAGTATGGTAAATGTGTGTCTGATGATTGAACTTTTTTATTAATTTTCTTTTCGTCCTACTTTATCAGTGTGTGTGTTTTTGGTCTAATATATTTCTTGTAATGTATTTCTGAATAGTATCTTCTTCCTTCTTGGAAATAATCGGAAAGGACAGCATAAACAAAGTCTTTATCGTTATTATGACAATAACTAAGGAAAAACGTAGCTGTCTATCACAGAAGAAATTACATAATCGCTTCAATAGTTCCATAAATTACTTCCCAAGAACACAGCTTGATCTCTACACAATTTAGTTACAAATGTTAGTCTGAACAAACAAATCACACCCCTAGAAACAGGGAGCATTAGTAAATAATTCCGAAAACAATTAAGCCAACTTACCTTAAATGTATCGGCTGGTTTCCTCATGTTTTCCTTGTAAACCTTAATAAGAACTTCCCTGGCTTTATCGTACTGATGTTGAGTGATGTAATACATTGGGCTCTCTGGTAGTAAAGCGTAGGAGATGCAAGCCATACACGGCCATAATGATAGTATTAAGAAATAGTAGTTCCATGTGTGGAGGACTGAAAAGATTCATTTTTGTTTTATTATATTATATTATATATCAAATATGTAAAAAACATGAAATATTTTCTTAAATAATATAATTTCTTTCACGTCACAATTGTGCGATTTTATTATATGTGTCACCAAGACAATAATTATAAGGCTAGAATGATATAGGCTATTTTTTGCCACGTGAACTCTGAAATATCTCATTTCCATGGGTTAGCCGTTAGTCACTTAAATATGTCTTTCAAACTGCCCATCTGCCAGTTGGCAAATGTCACTTGACGTGACTTTTTTGGTTCATGCCGAAATCGTCGTCATGTTTAGTTTCATGGATTGTAACAGTCATGCAGTAGTGGTCAACTTTTTACATTAGTAAAATATATGCACAATGAAAATTAAGATTGTGGACAATTTAATAATTGCGTTTCGATTGAAACCAAATATATCACTTGGAACAAAACCTTGGATTTCAATCCCAAGAAACTTTTAATTATAATGCGTAGGTTCTTGTTACTGAAACTTCTATCAGATACGCTTTGAAAATAATCTTAAATTAAAATAGATTTAATCATTTTAACATACAAACGTTTATTTTCGTACCCCAACTTTATTTCCTAATAATATTCATAGAACCAACAAAATATCTAAGTATGTTACGCTACTCGTTTAGAATACTTACCACGTTAGAAAATATATGAGTACAATTATTCTTCACATGTTTGTGACAGCCATATTTGATAACTACGCCCTAGGCACCACTGGCTGTCTAGATGTCATGTAATTTACAGACAGAATGAAATACGAGTCGCATCATGTCTTAACGATGAAGGCGGATTTTAGTAACAAGTTAAGAAAATTGTACATAAGAAATGTATTACGAAAAACCAAGGTAAAACCTATCTAAAGCTTAATCTATAATCATATTATAAAGCTGAAGAGTGCTTGCTTGAATGCGAAATCTTAGGAACTACTTGGTCCAATTTGAAAAAATATTTCAGTGTTAGATAGCCTATTTATTGCGGAAGATTCTATGCTATACCTATACTATCAGCACGTTAAGACCAATTATAGGTGTGGAGTAATGCGGGTAAACAGCTAGAATATTTATAAAATAACCAAATGCTTCTTTGATAAATAATTATTTGTTAATGATAATGATAGATTGATATTTATTCGTATACCCTGATAGTCTGGTACGATGAAATAGCTTTTAAACTTGAATTTATCTCCTCAAATTTATCGTCAAAACATTATGTTTAGTCTATTACAAACATTCTTCAAATATTATTTTGCTAATTTTGAAACAAATTATATTTAATTGAGAGCTTAATAAATTGAGAAGAAGTTACAATATCTGATCGAATTATACAGTAAATTTTGTTTACAAAATATAACAGTGATTTATTCTTAACACTATTCAACCAGACGCTTTAAATAATGTAAATCGAGCTCGGTTGCAAACATCTGATGGTCTTGGCAGTGACTTATAAAATTGTCAAGTTATAATACTTCCTTGATACAAGAACTCAGATCTTCAGAACTGTCTTTCTACCAGTATATTTGAAAGGGGAATTTGAATGTTTGTTCTATTATTGATAATGCAGTTCATGTTTCTTCATTAATATTTTAATTAAAGAGAAATTAAAAATTTTAAACGTTTATTACATAGCAAGCAAAAGGTGAGCTTCTAGATATTAAGTGGTCAGAACCGCCCATAACCCTCCATAATATTATGATTGCAGTTCCGCTAACCAAAAAACATGTGATTGGCAAAAGATAAAAAAATGTCCACCAAAGAACTATAAGCAAAACCCGATGGAAATATAAAGGGAAAACGCCGACACGAGAATGGATTGAAGAGTTTTTTTACAAAAGCAACGAAATCGAAGTGATTGTAACACTGCGCTTATTGGATAAGTTTTGGCAGAAAAAAGAAACCGCATCTGGTGTGTATTAGAGAATTTGGGGTATCATGGAATTTTGTTTCTTGTGTGGATAGATATTGTAATATAAACTTCCCTACCACAGGTTATTTTTAACATCAGGGAGGTTCCAAGCCTGTTCTAACCACTCACTCATCCTGTATCTATAATTAATAAATTGTTTAAATTGTTAAAAACTTATATAAAACTAGCTGTGCTCCGCGGTTTTACGCACAGTGCTCCGCTCCTGTTGGTCTTAGCGAGATGATATATAGCCTATACCTTCCTCGATGAATAGGAGTCCCAAGATTAGCGCGTTCGAACAAACAAACAAACTCTTCAGCTTTATATTAGTATAGATTGAAACCTAATCTTTGAATAGGTGAGGATTATA
>CAJQZM010021067.1:0-13258 GCA_907164665.1 Colias nastes | reverse complement strand
TCTACAGAACTTGGCACACATTTAGATCTCATTTCTTTTTTTGGCAATTGAACTCGGCTCCAATTTTTACATTTATGTTTTTGGTGGGATAAAGTTATACAGGGCTCAGATTGATATAAATCAATAAACCTGAAAGTTTCTTCATTGCTCCACGATACTGACATTTTAGGCGATCAAATACTATATTTTAATATAAAAATAAAATTCTAGTTCTAGCACGCCACAAAAAAGTGCACTATCCCGGTCAGCGGTCGGTGACGAACTAAACAATGGCCCATTGTGTGAACTGTGAACACCACAGGCCACGCTACGCCACGATTCCTTTGAAGTGTGCCCAAAAAACCGACAACTCCCCGATTGCGCGCCACGATTGACACTTGCCCGCCATCATATTATACCAATACCCCGTGTACACAATGGCGATGGCCTGTAATGGGTCAGCATGGGCCATTGTGTACTGGGGCCTTTAGTTATTTTTACATACATTAAATTAGGTAGCATAATATCTTAGCATAATATCAACAATTATTATGGATCATGTCATTTACACGCTCGTTTTTCTAGCAATTTGTCCCTTATTTTGTTTAGCCATGATATTCTCATAAGAAAGCATTGAGATACTATTACTACGTATGGAGAAGACACCGCCTACATCACTAAATAATACCTGAAAATCAATTACCTACGTATCAATTTTTTTTGTTACATTGATTGGTTTAAATGCTAAGTTTATTAATAATTTATTTACAAGATTAATTATATTTTTTTTTGTTATATTGATTGTTTTTAATTGATAAGTAATAGGCAGAATATTTACAAAGTGTCGCCTCTATAGCAGTGAGTCGATGACATCGCTTAATCTATGACTCACTAGCCGCCCCGCGCCGCCGCGCTTGCAGCACAGATTTTGTTCGTGGTGTCTTCTCTATACGTAGTAATAATAGCTCAATGTTAGAAAGAGACAACTTCCCAATGGGAACGCTTTCACTCGGACTGGTTTTGCACCATAGCACAGACTTAGACCATACTTAGACCTTCTGTGGTACCTATAATACGTATATCCACGACCTCTACATATAATTTATTTAATTTTAAGTATTACGGATTACCTATATGTAAGTTACTATTTGCAAGAAACAAGAAAACATTCCGTGTTTTCCAATTACAGCACTAGAGCGCATTATGCGGCATAATGTTCCAACTACAGCAACGCTTCGCACAATCGAGCACTCTTAAAAGTAATGCGCGTGAATTGATGCGTGCAATCGATTTATCGTTAGCTTAGATCATTAAGTAAATCGTTAGTAATTATTAATTGTTGGAAAAAATTTTAAAGCTTTCGTTTCATTGTAGTTTTTTCGAAATAATCAAAGTTAAGGGGCCATTGCCCAAAATGTATGTTTCTAAATCATGGTTTTTGGATAGAAATCATCATATTTAAAATCCTAAAAAAATATATAGCACAGATAAACGTTTGATCTAGTGACTTTTTTGGATAAAAACACAATATTAAACATTTAACTCGATCAAAAAAAAATCAGAAGTAACATCGATTTTGAAAGCATAATCAGTTTTATGAGAATTAGGGGAACGCTATGTTTATGAAAATTTTACATTTCATTTACTAATCAGGTTTTACAGGGAAATTTTTGGATAGATTTATAATTTAGCCCTTATTTTTTTCTATATAAAATATAATACGTAAAATGCGACTCGCGCGCACCACGCCAGTGCCGCCAGAGTCCAGCCGGACGTCATCGAGGGAGGACCTGTGCTAGTTTTGCTCCCGACCACGTTGTAGTCGCCGCTCGCGTATTAGAACCGAGCGGCGAGTAAAACGGCGAGCACGCCACAGTATAAATAAATCAGTAGTTTGATTTTATTAGCTATCCTAGGATTATTATTGTAAATAAATTAACTTCTTATTCTATACTATTAAAAGAGCAATATTTGCATATTTATATATTTGTTTGTAAATACAGTGTAGAAATTTTCGATGGGCCCTGGAGGGAAAGTACTATAAATACTGAAGATAGCAAATTTTGCTGAAAGGAAACATTACTTTATTTTTTAAAAGAAATTAACTGCATTCAAAGATTTTCAAAAATTCATTTTCTTCGACCGGGAATCGAAAGAACTAAAAATGTAAAAAAATAGAATTTTCTATTTTATTCTTCAAATCAACATAATATACTACATAATATACTGCTTTCCGAATCGGTGGTAAATGTTAAAAATATGCATTGACGTTTCAAAAGTGCTTCTCGAAGAAGTCTAATTGAATAAATAAATGTTTGAGTTTGAGTTTTGAGTTTGAACACGAATAGACCTATTTTCTACAACATATTATCCGTAAAATATTAAATCTTTATTATTAAAACACATGGGCCTTGACCGACGACTACGAACAGTCTGTCAAGTGTGAAGTTAACAATAAGTTACAATTTTCTTATGAGTAAAAGAAATTAATACCCGAAGTTGTTTTATTAATGACATGAATTATAGGTAAGAAAATAGTTTCATTGGTCATTAATCAATAATAATAATTTAATGCACATATTTTCTTTATGAGACGTTTCTTTTTGATTGAAATTTTAAAGAAGTAGGACGTTAGACATGTTTGCGGTGCAAGACCGCAATTTACAAAATTCAATAATTATTATTTTGCCTTTTTTTATTTGTTTTACTTTTAATTATTATTACCAATATTTTCAGAAGAACATAAATTAATGTATACAGAACGAGAGTTCCATTTTGAACTTGCAATGTATTTATTAAATAGATCAATAAACCAGTAGCGTTCTTTATGTTTACATGATGTTGATGCTACAATAAAAATGTTCGATTCCATAATATTTTTATTTCTAAGAGCAAATATTTTTACGAGAAATTAACAATAAATCTTTAATATTGTTTCTATCGATTTGAAAAATAAAATTAGACTTTTTTTTATTTTTAGTTAGTTCGATTTCCAGTCGAAGCAAGTGAATTTTAGAAAATCTTTGAATGTAGTTCTATTTTTTTAAATAAAGGAATGTTTCCTTTCAAGAAAATTTGCTATCCCTAGTATTTCAAGTACTTTCCTTTCAGGGCACATCAAAATTTTCCACACTGTATATTATATACAAACAAATATATAAATATGCAAATATTGCTCCTTTAATAGTTAGGATAAGTGGTTAGTTAATGTATTTATCAACAACATTCCTAAGATAGCTAATAAAATCAAACTACTGATTTATTTACACTGTGGCGTGCTCGCCCGCCTCCATAGGTCACCGGAGTTCATGCCGCGCCGGCTCCTGCGCAACGCGGGTGCGAGCCGTCTCAGTGCCTAAAATGCCTAAACTTTCAGGACAAAGGGTTCTTAATTCAAATTGTGTTAAAAAAATAAATATAAGTATGGATGAAGCTTAGATCATTAAGTAATGGATGGAGTACGCTGGCAAATGTTCTAACTAAACTTTCTGCTGATTTTGGTGCGGGGAGGGTAACTCACACTATGAAACACAATCACACATTCACAAAAATAATTTGTGTCACGAAAGTCGTAAAAATTTACGACCTTATAAACGACGAGTTTTTAAATTCAAATCTATCACTTAGTTCATAAAGATTAAATTTGTATTTCATTCCAAGATAGTCTCGTGGGGAGTGCGGTTCAATATCGCGTTCTAAATTCAACTTTATCACTTAGTTCATAAAGATTAAATTTGTATTTCTTTAAAAGATAGTCTCGTAAGGAATGCGGTTCATTATCGCGTTTTAAATTCAACTTTATCTCTTAGTTCATAAAGATTAAATTTGTATATTTTCTTTCCATGATAGTCTGGTGGGGCCGCATCAATGATCGAGTAAACATGACTCGATTATTTGTCTTGATCATATCGCTAAACGATACATCGACGATTATTAGAAATTGCATTTAAATAGATATTTGCGTAAAAAAAATAAAAAAATACTTACAAATGAAAGGTTATTCCATCTTTTTAAATATTTGATGTGTTTGACTTGTTTCTGCAAGACTTGACAGCACAAAACGGCATTTTTAGCGGAGCACTCGCAGACGTCCTTTCGATGTTTTACGAATACGCAGAGTGTTTGTAATCGATTACGCAAGTAGTTTTTATGAAAGCATAAGATTTTTCGATTCGAATAATCTTATACCTCGGCAAAAGGGGAAGCGCCTGTGAGTGTTATCCATTACTTAATGATCTAAGGGATGAAGGCACAAACATTGAAAAAAATGTTAATGAAATAATCAAAATCCAAATTACTTAAAATAACCGTAAATATTTTTCAACCAATTATTATGTATACCACTTTATTTACACATTAATGAGGTTATTGCTAACTCTATGAATATTTTTTTTTCAACACTGAACTTAGCGCAACCTGCTGGTGCGTTTCACGTTCCAATTAAGCATCAGCATAATTCGGCATTGTGCGCCACTGAGTCGCATTATGCTCTGTAATTGGAAAACAGCCAATATGTTCCAAAAACATCTTCTGTGTTCTTGCAGCAACTATGTAAAGGTTGTAAAGTCTGTGGTTGTAAAGCACAGAACAGTAAAAATAAATTTGTTTTTACTGTTCTGTGTTGTAAAGCCATTTTACAAAATATGTAGCTAGTGTTTCTATGTTGCTGAGGTTTGGTATGAAGAGCCACCTGAAGAGCCATCATAATAATTGACAGGGGACACTGACAAGCGACAACGACAAGTTATCTGTGGACAAGTTACAAGAGTCAAAAGTCAAAACTAAAAATATTGACTAATTTTCCAAGTTCCAAGTGGTAGTAGGTATTTTTTTGATTTTGCCTTTAAATATTTTTAAATCTATAGGAGTGGTAAACAATTTACAGTCATTCTTAAATATTTTTGAAATAGTTTATTTTATCCGTAATCAATGCCCTACATTTTGATCCGAGGCAATTTGGCTTCGTATGGACATAAAAACCCTTGGCGTGTTTTGGTATCGGGTTTGAAAGGTAGATCTTACACATAAGAGTTTAGTTTTGGCCATATAAACAAATAAAAACTTAATTCCGACCCACCCTTCAATAAGCAAATATGATACAACATATTAACTAAATTCACATAGGTACACACTTACTTTAATATCTAATAAAACTTTCAATTTTTTAGCTGGAGATATAGAGCAACTAAAACGTTTTGCCTGTGGAGGGTATTGTGACGATTCAACAATTGTTTATCTGCAACATCCATGCGTCATACTTAGTGCTCTTGAGGTAATGATAAGGATTTAATTAAATTATTGTTTGTTATTGTTTGTTTTGCGGAAAAGAGCTATTAAAGTTTTTTCTTTCAGGTATTAGGTTACAAAGTTGTTGCTTCTAGTTCAACAGCAGTAAAACAAGACTACAATGAGTATATGTGGACTATGAGAAAAGAATTTTCTGAACCAGAACCTTCTATAATTGTAGAGCAAGACAATATTACAAATTTTAGCAAAGAGGCTATGCACTATCATCATTCTAACAAAGACGACGAGGTTTAAGTTTATTGTTTTATATCTAATACTTAATAATATTATTATATAATGGAAACAAAAGGCAGTCAAAATGTGTCAGGAACCAACTTAGCAAACATTCCAATGTCTGAAGATGGTGTAGTATATATTGCAGTTAAAGGTTCACTTCATGCCAATGATTGCTCTGTATTTGGTTTAGGTCAAGAGGAAATCAAAGCATTGACCAAGAAGTACCCAGGATCTGGAGATGTGGTTAATGGTGTAACTATGAAAACAAATGTCCTTCAACTGATTAATTTATTGAGCCAGTTGGGATATAAGATTGTTTCAAGCACTGGAGAAGCAGAGATTACTTGGACTTTAGGCCGTGATATTTAAATCATATCAATACTCTTCCATCAACATAATTTCATTAACATAATAATTATTTCATCATATTTAATTATTTCAACAATTCAAATGGCTGATAGAGATTGTTGTAATCATCATTGCAATGCTGCTAGTGCAAATAAATCAGTATGTCAAACATTATCTGAAATGGATTGGGAAAGAGGCATATGGAATGCAGGTGAATATAATTTAAAAAAAAGTACTATGAATAAAGATTTAATTTATTTTATTTATAATGTACAATTCTACTTTCATCTTCTACTATTTCAGCATTTTCTGGAGATAAAGATAAAGTTCTTTATTTGATTGATCGAGCTAAAAATGTTTCTGAAGTTGTTAATGCCCAAGACAATGCAGGCTATACGGCTTTGCACTATGCAGCTAGAAATGGTCATGATGACATTTGCAAAGTGTTAATAGCAAAGGGTGCACAGATTGATATTCAAACGAAGAGTGGAAAAGCAACACCTTTACACAGAGCTGCTGCTGCAGGTAATTTGAAGCACTCCAAGTATTCCATGTAACATGAACAGATACAAATAGTTTTTGAGCAATGGTTTGGAGCTACAATAAATGTCATTAAATTGATATTTTTAATTTATATTTAAATACTAGTTTAATATTTAAAGGTGTGGATACATCATAAAACTAAGATTTAATTTCTGTTATAGGAAAATTGTCTACAGTGAAACTTCTCATTGAATCTGGAGCTAAAGTGGATTTGCAAGATGATGATGGCAAAAATTCTCTTCATAAAGCTACAGAATATAAACATTTTCATTTGGTAGATATTTTACTTAAGGCATGTCCAGAGTTACAGAATGTTAAGGATAAAAGAGGTTTAAAGCCCTTATAGAAAAAGATAGGACTAAATGTTATTTTTATATGGTTAAAATTGTATCACTCTTGTAGCTTATATTATGTTTTATTTGAAAGATTTATTTAAATTATTTATGGACCATAGTGTTATATTATATAGTCAGCAGCAAAAGTATTTTGTTATTCTCTACTGCTTTTGAAAGAAAATATGCAATTCCTCAGTTATATATAACTGAAATAATCCTTGGCATTTAAAAGATACTCTTGTTGCTAACCATACCCACACTACTAAGAACCAATGATAGTGTAATTAAAAAGGTGTAGATAGGGTATTAACAGTCCGGAAGTGGCAAATTAAAATATGTCTAATTGGCCACAATTTACTTGAGTTTTTTCTCTCACAATAGTTGAATAATGCCATCTTAGTTTGACGTCTACAATCTACATGTGTTTGTCAGTGTGCCATTGCCAATGTTGTGTTGGTAACCTATCTATACTTCTACTTATAATATCATTGACTATAAACAATATTTTTCTACCGTTTCATAATTTGGACTTTCCCTTCCAAAACTGCAATTGAATTATTTTGTTTTTAGAATCACAAAACACACATATTACCATATTTTTAACTATTAATCAAGGCCTAAACTTTTATAAGCCTTATGTAGTATGGCTGTATCCTTGAAATTAGTTAGAAAGGGGCTTGTTGATGTGAAAGTGATTAAAGGTTAAGCAAGTTTTCGAAAGAGAAGTCCTTAAATTTTCTTCATGAAAGTCTGAATCGAAAAATATATGGAGTATTTTTTTTTTATGAATGTATTACACAATCGTCAGCTTGACTAGTATATTAGATGTTGTATAATTACATATCACAATCATGTTAATTACACTGTTTTTCATCAATATATTTAAAATATTAATAATATTACTACTTAATTACTTATTGTATACTTAAATTATCATTAAATAAATCACTAATTGATAACATGCTCTTTTGAATAACAATAATATATGCAAGCCTTTTTATATTATCTATTGTTGATATTAATTGGCGTTTGAGGCAATTATCAAACATACCTAAATCATCTTTTAATTAATATGGACACAAAATTTAATTAGGTAATGCATAACGGTCACATATTACCAAAAAACAAGTAAATGTCACTAATTTTACATAAGAATATTTTACTTACTTTAATATATGGAGCATTTATTTATAAATAAATAATTTCATGTCTTTTAATTTATGTCGATAAGAATAAAGTGTTATACCTAATACCACAGACTCTAATACCAATGTAAGTTTATTCACAATTTAGAAGGTTTCTGTCAATAATTATTAAATATAATAGCCATTGAGCCATAAAATTCATGATTATAGTCTGTCCATTATAAGAATTGCCTTTTGACAGCTCGACGGGTGATACCAGAAGTGATGTCCAAAAGATTATCGATTGTGATACCATTTCAATTATAAATTGAAAATATTATCATAAATCGAATCAGGTACGTAAGTAATAATTACAACGTAAACGTACTAATAAGATATGTAATAATAAGACCACATATCTATGCATTTTATGTTAAAACTAAACTAAACTAATATTTTATTATTTATTGGTTTCTATCTTACAATTTGGTTGTCTTTATGTTTAAATTATATAACATATTAGAAGAGTTTTTCTGTATCGGATATATTTTACAGAGTATTTCTATCGATTATTATAATCTATCGACCCATCATTGAATAATTCTGTGTAGACATCACTAAGTGGGCGGGGCCTGTCCATGAAGTACAATAATTATTTGTATGACATTTTAACATAGACAATACAATCCTTCATAGGCGTGAAGCTGTCAAAAAGCAAATAATATAATGGACAGAGTATAACAATTACTACTTTAAAAAAACTCTAAGATCCACTATGCATTAAGTCTAATGTATTACATTGTAAGGTTTCAGAAATATAGTTTTTTGGAGGTTGCTTTAGATTTGCTAAAAACTATGTAGTCCTACTACATTACATTACATTAATATTGCAATATTTATTTTAACAATTATAAACTATAACTATTGTTACCAATATGATATTACTTGAAACAGCGAAAAGAATAAATAAGACAATATACCTGTCTATTAATATTGAATGAAGTAATAAATTCTAATTAAGATGAATAAGATATTAGTTAGCATTTGTTGGAAACCATCATGGTTCTAATACATTATGAAGACCATTATTACAACATTGTTTTTTATTTATTATTTTAGACAGATAAACCTCCATAAATTGGTAGTTACTGTATAACTGAAATGTTACACCACATCCAATTTATTAAGAAATTGCAAACACGCCAAGAATCCATATTTCTATTTTACTAATTATGTGTGTACTGTATGTACCCCACTAGTGTTTCAATAAATAATTGTTATATTATGTAAATTAGTTTTTTATTCTTATACTTTAACTCAACTTTTTATCACAAAGGATTATTTATTGGAACTACATGAAAATATATTACACTCATCTCTAAACATTAGGAAGGTTTTTAAGCTCTTTGGTAGAGGTAACAAGTGTATATAACGGTGAAGAGGTTTCTTTTTACAAAACAACCTTATTCTAATCCTACAAAGATCTAAAAGACTTAAGGGCTCTCTACAAATGCTATGTAGCCAATGTTCCGTTGTATCTTTAGTTTGTAAAGTACTATTCTCGACCCTACATTTACAAACTGGTATGAAATGACCAGCTTTTAGGAGTAAACTTGCAATGCTATTTGGTACCCTCCTATTAACTATTGCTAAATTGTCCAACCCACAGGACTGTGAATCACATGCATTTACGTCAGCACCATGTTGTATCAATATCATTGCTGCATTGTCCCTAAAAAAGTAAAAAGTCATAAACATTTTAAAATTAATATGATAATCAATTTAAGAAGATAATTAATACCTTTGTAGTAACAGTGCTCGATTTAAAGCTGTATCGCCTGTAAGTGCTGTTGTATTCATATCTAATTTATAGTCCAATAACCAGATTATTAGCTCCTCAAATTCATTTGGACATTTAACACTCTCAACTGCGACATGAAGAGCATTGGCACCAGTTATGCTATTACATATATTTGCATTTGCTCCTAGAAGAAAAACATTTAAAAACATTATTTATTCCTTTTTGAAGTTAATTAAAACTTAATATACCTATAAAATATTAAAGATTTTACCTTACTTGATATAATTAGGCAAAGCAAGAGTTATTTCAAACAAGAATCAAAAGAATTTCTTGAATATTACCTTTTTGTAGAAGTATTTTCACCACTGAAATTTGTGACAGGCGCACAGCCAATAACAAAGGAGTGTCTCCAGTATCATTATGTAAATTAATGCCTCCTCCATGGCTTACTAGCATTGTTACTATATCTTCCTATCATAACAATAAAACACATGAATTTTTAGGATAAAAACAATGTCCTATTAATAAAAAGTAACAATACTGAATGCAAATTATTCCAACTCATTGTTATTATCATTAAATACTATTTTGTCCAGAATTTACTTAGAAAGTAAATTTTAATCAGTACCTGTCCCTGTAAAATTGCATTGTGTAAAAGTTTATGGGAGTGTGTAATCCTTGCTCCAGACTTTAAAAGAAGCTCAACTACTTTTGTATATCTTTGCCAAACTGATTCACACAGAGGAGTGTAGCCTGTAAAAAAAAGAAATAAATAAAATTTTTATAAAAAAATCATTTACTTAAGTATAATTAATTTTAAACATGGTAAATTATTATAACATTATTAACTAGATTTTCGACCACCGCTTTACCCGCGTTTTCAAAACCTGCATAGTTCGTGTTCCTGTTGAATTTCCAGCATAAAAAGTGTCCTGACTTATTCTGGGTCTTTAACTATGTACCAAACCAAATTTCATTGTAATCGGTTCAGTAGTATTTGCGTGAAAGAATAACAAACATCCATCCATCCATCCTCATAAACTTTCGCATTTATAATATTAGTAGGATCCGTAGCATTGCAGCATTAAAACTAATATTTATTAGTATGGACTATAAAAAATTACCATGTATTTCTTCACCATTAACATTGGCACCAGCTGATATTAAATATTTTATAACATCAACATGTCCTCTTCCAGCTGCTAAATATAATGCAGTGCGTTCATTTGTATCTCTTGCCTCTAAATATGCTCCATTGCTGACAAGGATTTTGACCTAAAATGCATTAATCAAGAAATGTTATATAGCAATTATTTATTTTAAGTTTATTGAATATTTATTTAAAACAATAAACAACGGGCTTATTTTTGATATGTAATTTATTTTTATTTCAATTAATACAGATTATTTCCAACAAAATTAATTATCTTTATTAAATTATCATATTACATAATTATCATTAATTTAGATGAATGATGATGATCTAACTAGTTCTTTTCCTACTATATTTTCAAACTTCATATTAAATAGAGTAACTAACCAAATCTAAATATCCTCTGGATGCAGCAAAATGTAGTGCTGTCATTTTCTCATGAGTTTTATAATTAACATGACTTCCTGCTGACAAAAGTTCCTTAACAGTTTCAATATGATTTTTAATCACAGCTATGTGCAGGGATGTTAGGCCATCCCCTGCTGTTATATCCAATTTGCTACCTTAAAGTAATTAGGCACATGATTTATTATTTCCTTTTCTAATTTGCTTACTACAGTGCATACTACAAAGAAATAATAACAAAAGTATCTCATTATTTTTTCAGTTTGTTTACTTCACAATAATTGAAAACAATATTCAAAATAAATTGTGATAATTGAATCAGCAAATAAAATGATAAAAGCGAAACTAAAAACATACAAATTTCAAATAGATTTAGACTCCAATTATGTACCCGCATCCAATAGTAATTTAACAATATCTGTATGACCCTGTTCAGCTGCATAATGTAACGCTGTTCTCATAAATGCATCTTGCTGATTTATGCCATTTGAAACCATTGTCGCTGCTGCTATAGCGGCGCCAGATTTCTCAAGTATAGCAGCATACCACCTATTACATTATTGATATGAGTACTATTCATTCTTCTGTGTAATTTAGACATATAACAATATTACTTCATGTAGAAATCTATAGGAGTCTACATTTCAAAAACATGATTGTGAATATGCATTGATCTTATATTACATTTATTACTTACTTATACATAGATGACCAAGTCTCATCCTCGCTTGTTGTTGGAGCAACACTTCCAATATCTTCATCCCATTCTAATTCAGCTAACGGTGTTGTTGCCAAAGAAGGACTTTTAGGGGATATAATATTGCTAAACCTACTTTCATCACTACTAGAGCCATCACTATTTATAAACACAAAGTACCCTTGATTCTTGTCAGTTCTTGTACTAGTATTGGATTTAAGAGTATCTTTTTCATTCTGAAAATCAACATTAACTCTGTGTGATCGATTCTTACATTTACTGACGCTGTCATCATGCTGCCCTGTCCCTCTATATTTTCTTTTATGGGATTTAACACAGTGTTTTTTCTTTGCTACACCATAGGATGAAATTTGACTGGTTCCTTCTGATTTACAGGTTTCAAGTAACAATTTAACAATCGTGATATTACCTAAACTTGAAGCTTCTCCTAGACAAGTTTTGCCTTGACTAGTAATTTTGTTGGGATTGGCACCTAAAAGTATAGAAATTATTGTATAACTTATCATGATGAAGAAGATCATAGTCCAGTTCTCCATCTATTTCTATTAAAATTACCTTTTGAAATGTAAGAAAGGATAGCATCTTGATCTTCTGATATAATTTTGTTGATTAAATTATCCTCCAAAGATTTACTCATTTCTGGGACAAAGCTTTGTCGATATATTACAAAACAAATCTGAACAATAATTATTTGGATATAAACCGATCTATGTACATAAATATTATGATAAAATATATAGAACTAAGTAGGTACCAATAATATCAAAGGTTCAACTTCAGACTTCAGAGTTCAGACATCACACAAAGTCATAGATTGAAAAGTGAAAACCGTAGGGGTAGGTATAGTCAGTAGACCGTGTCAGTGTCAATTGTCAAAACTCAGTGTCAATCAGAAAATTTCTCAGAAAATTTCGTGAGGATTTCGCTTCCATAGATTATAATATTTTTTACCGATACATAATTGACAACATTTCAAAATTTTAAGCTACTTATTTTTTTATTTTAATGAAAACTAGATCAAAAATTATGATACATTTTTTTTTTGATTTTTATAAATATTGAAGTTTTCATTCATATTTTTGAGTTTTAAAATCATCTCATTCTAAAATGTCGTAATCGCCAAATGACGTCATACATGATACGGAGGAATACATTTTTTCCTTTGCCACATAACTAGTTTAAATTTAAAAAAAAAATCTTGACAGTTGACATTTTGGCACATTTGTCACTTTGATTCGTCAAGCTTTGTTTACCTATATTGTTATTTGTTATTTGCTCGTATTTGCTGATCCAAATTTTGAACAAAAGAAACTTATTCACAAGTACTGA
>CAJQZM010021066.1:0-10154 GCA_907164665.1 Colias nastes | reverse complement strand
TTGAGAAATTTTGTACCCAAACCAATTAACAGGCCTTAAAAGTCAGTTAAGAGATAGCATACGTCTTGAGACAAGTGAAGAGTTTTTACTGACGATAAACTACTTTTGCTTTCTAACTTTCGCCTTTTATTTATTAACTCTTTGTAATGATACTGCTAGAAATAGATGCAGTTACTGTTTAAGATATGCTGCACGTTTGGTATTAGATAGATGTATAACAAGAAGATGCCTATAAATATTGAGTGTATATGTATTACATATTATGTTGTTAGTAAATAGGTTAATGTTGTCATGACTCAAACTGTGGGAACGAGGGGACTCCCGCAGCATGCATGAAATTAGAATGAGCTTTCCTACAAATTGCTTGAAAACTTTTAATAAATTTGTGTTTACAGAACAATCAATCGAAAGAAATTTCGAAAACACAACTAATAGATTTGAAATTTGAATATATTATTTATTTATTTATTTATTTATTTAACCCTTTAATAATTGTACAGATAGGAAACCTTAGAACTACTTACACATAGAATATAGTACAATTATTTTGGCGGCCTTATCACTTAATAGTGATCTCTTCCAGGCAACCACGGTAAAAGGTAAACAAGCAAAATGATCACTAATTGGCGGGACGAGAACAGAAAAAAGAATAATTAATAGCAAGAAAACAAAAAAATAATAATATATATACACCTTAACTAATACATGTCCATATACAATATCACATATACTATACATATACATACACAATATATAAATATATATATATATACATAAATAAAATAAACAGATATACATACCAATTTCATATTATATAATATACATAAATAAATAAATATATACTTAGAAGGAAACACACTGATATTGAATAAGATAAAATTATTATACGAATACCATCTATATCTAATACATATACTACGTACATATTTAAACATAATGAAAATATAAAAAGTTAAAAAGGTATTACAGGTCCGGATCAGCAGCGGAAAGAAAATGTTGTCGCACAAGATTTTTAAAACCCGAAGGGGTCTGGGCCTGACGAATATTTAATGGCAGAGAGTTCCATAAATTAACTGATATCGCTGCAAAAGACTTGCCATAAAAATTTGTGCGTCGGCTTGGAACACGCAAGATGAGTCTATCCTCAGAGCGAAGTGAGTAGCTTTCACTGTGCAAGAAGGAAAAATTGGACTTGAGGTAGGAGGGAGCGGAGGGGTTAAAGAGGATACGGAACAGTAGTTGCAAATAGTGTAGATCCCGGCGAAGTCGGATAGGGAGCCACTTGAGCCTTTTCCTGAAAGAAGAAACGTGGTCATATTTTCGAAGGCCGAAAATAAATCTAATACAGAAATTTTGGAGACGCTCAAGTTTATCAAGATGCTCGACTGCTAAATCAGGAAAACATGCATCTGCGTAATCAAGTATAGGAAGGAGGAGGGATTGCGCTAGCGTAATTTTGGTAGGAATAGGCAAGAAGTTACGAAGCCGCCGGAGCGTAGCAGAAGCAGCATAGATCCTACGGCTTAATTCCCGAATATGGTGAGACCAGGACAAGGTTTGGTCAAAAACCACTCCTAAGTTTCTAACTACCGTTTTGTAAGGTATAACAACGTCACCGATTTTGATGTTTGGCAAAATACCCCAGTCAATTTCCGAAATTAGATAAGGACTACCGATTATGATGACATTGCTTTTAGCTGGGTTGAGTTTTAGTCCAAATTCGTTACACCAGCTGGTTATGTTAGCTAATTCGGAATTAGAAAAATGGATAGCCATAGGTAAGTCAGCAAGGGAGGACTGGGTGTAAATCTGTAAGTCGTCAGCATACATATGGTACAGAGACGTCAGCCGGGAACATAAGGAGTTAATGAAGATGGAAAAGAGGAGAGGAGACAAAACGCCGCCCTGAGGCACACCGGCAGAGACCGCACATCAAGATGAGTACTTAGTATCCACCAAGATACGCTGCCTCCGGCCGTGCAGGTAGGAATGGAACCAGTCAATTACGGAAGGAGAAATGTTAAGTACACGCAGCAGACCCAGCAGTACGTCAAAGTCCACAGTTGTAAAAGCGTTGCTGAAATCTAAAAGAGTAAGTACTGTGAGCTGCTTATTGTCCATACCAGCACGAATATCGTCAGTAACCTTGACCAGGGCTGTAGTCGTACTATGACCGGGACGGAAACCGGATTGAAAATCACTAAGGATATTATGTTTGTTCAGGAAAGAGGTAAGTTGCTGATGTATTATACGTTCAAGGACTTTGGATAGGAAAGGTAATATGGAAATTGGACGGAAATCTGAAAAGGAATTTGGGTTGGATTTTTTGGGTAAAGGGATGACTTGAGCATCTTTCCAAACAGTAGGAAGTGTACCGGTGGACATGGAAAAGTTCAGAATGTGAGTAAGGGAGGGAATAATGATATCAAGGATGGGAATGATCATAGTACGGCTAACAAGGTCACAGCCGACAGCATTTGATGAGATGGACAATATGTGTTTCTTAACATCCCGTTCGGAGACTTGCTTAAAAAGGAAAGGAGGATAAGCAGGGGTAGGAAAGGTGGAGAGGTTTTTGAGAGTACGGTGTTTCATATTGGGGTCAAGCGAGGAGGATGATGTAAAGTGCATATTGAGTTGGCTTATATCAATAGTATTAGGAAAAGCATTAGACTCTTTACCAATCCCCAAGCTTTTCAGAAATTTCCAATTTGTACCTGAATCACCGCTCTCAAGGGATTTGTGGATATGGCGTCGCTGAGCGTCTCTACACAATACGTTGCAACGATTACGTATCCTATTGTACTTTGCCCGCGCTTCATCCGTTTGTGCGGTTTTTAACTTAGACTTGGCACGGTTTCTTTTTAAGGAAAGAGATTTTAATTCCGGAGTAAGCCAAGGTGCCGGGGTGTGCCTCTTTTTGACAGGTCGGAGTGGCGCAAATTTGTCGTATAAATTTAAAACAAATGTGTTGAATAAGGAGACTTTCTCATCTATAGACTGCGCATCGAACACCTCTTCCCATCTAATGTTTTGCGCATCGCAGCGAAGCAAATTCACGTCCATTCCCCCAAAATTACGCAGCAAAATGGTAGATGGTTTAAGTTTCGGAGAATGGAGCTTGTAGGAAAGGTAAATGAGGTCATGAAAGGAAAAAGCATCGGCTGAACACTGACCATGCTTGGATATGAAGTTGGGTAAGGATACTATCATTAGGTCAAGTAGTGAAGGATTGCAGCCAGGAAAGAAGTGAGTTGGATTTGAGGAAAGGGCATGGAGATTGTGGGAATTCAGGATGGAAAGCAGCTTATTACTACGGCTATCACCTTTAAGCAGACAAGTGTTGAAATCACCCATGAAAATTAAATGCTCATATTGGGGAGAGAGGTAATCTACAAGGGTTTCGAAGGAGGAAAAGTAATCTATGGAGAGAGAAGGACAATAAAAAACACCAAGAAGGATTTTAGCTTGCGGCAAAAGGACTTCAATAAGGAGATGTTCAGTGGAAGAGGCAGGAGGAGGTTGAGAGGAAGAGCAAATTAATTTAAAGGGAATGTGAGAGCGAAGGTAGATAGCTACCCCACCACCGCCCTTGCCAACACGATCATTGCGTATAAGGTGAAAGCCGGGGAGAGAATAAGCTGAGGAGGAATGACACGGCTTGAGCCAGGATTCTGATACAAGGATGGCATGGATATTACTTGATATAAACGATGAAAGCATGTCGGGATAATGTGCCGGAATACTTTGCGCATTAATATGGATGGTATTAAAGTTTTTAGGGACGTTGTTGAAAAAGGAGTCAAGGGTAGCATCTAAAGGAGGGGAAATAGCACTGTGAAAACTATCATCACTACTGAGAGATGAATTGGACCAGTGTGAGAAAAGATCATCATTAATATTCAAATTTGTATCGACTGACATTTAAATATAAATAAATAAAATGTATATATATATATAAATAATAAATAAGTTATATAGTACAACAATTTATTATAATATAAATATATATAAAAAATAATAATTATTATTAAAAATATAAATTAAAATTTATTATGCAAATATTATTTTATGCAAGTTCACGCTTGGTTACCTTGTACCCACCTTTACAATTTTAACAATTTAGAGCATATATTATATACCATTAATTAACAAAAAGAAAAATAAATTAAACTCAAAAATTACATTGTAAACTTAAAAAAAAACAAATAACAACGAACAGTACGATTAAAGCAAGGAGTATAGAATATGGTCTATGGTAGTAACAACATATTATATGGCAATGACAAATGACAGACGACATTTGACATCTGACATAAAGTAACAATTAACAACAACAAGTGACAGTCCAAAGTCCAAACAAAACATAAAAATAATTAGAACTTATATGTAACATTTTGTAAATACCTCAAATTTACAGTATTGAAAATAAATAGAAAAATAGATTGGATAGATTCAGTAAGAACAACAAGTTAATTGAAATAATTAATGAGGTAGTCAGAGGGAAAAGATAATTTAAATAGGTAGTGAGAGAAATTGAACATTGAATAAAACCGAACACCAGTAAGGACAATTACTTAGCTCTTGTTGGCCTTCTAGAGCGTGACACACCCCTGATGTGTTTTGAAGGGTCACCAGAGGATGTTGAAGCACTTGGATGAGGCTTGATACTTTCTGCCGCACTGGTGGGGATGTTCTTGAGATCACTCATACTATCCACACGGTGGCGGACTCCGTCAGCAGCCATAACAAAGATCCTACCATCCCTGGTCCAGCACTTGGGCACTCCAAACTGATTTCTGGCAGCCATGAAGATTTCATGCCGACCCTTGGTCAAGAATTCAGATAGGGTAATACCCGAACCCTTGAACTTTGTTTTGGAGGACCAGATCTGTTGTTTCATTTGAAGTTCCCGAAATTTGATAAGAACAGGTCTTGGTTTGCCTTCCTTTATTGAGCCCATCCGATGGCAGCGGCTGATGTCATTACCAGACAGTTGGGATGCATTTAAGTGTTTGGATATAGCATCAATAGTGACAGAGGTTGAGTTTTCATCCTTGCCTTCGGGTATTCCGTGCACCAAAAGAATTTTACGCCTGTATTTCATCTCCAAGTTGTCGTGCAATTGAGTCAGAGCATCAACTTGAGCCTGCAGACACTGAAGCGAGGTGACAACGAACGCACGGAAAGCAGTGAAATCTGATGCTAGTCTTGATGGAGGACTAGCCAAGGATGAAGTAGTGCTGGTCTTCTGCAGATCGTTTTGGAACTCCATCATACGCTTATTAAATGTCTCAGACAATTGAGCAACAGATTGTTTAATAGACTCCATAGTGACAAATTAGAAGTGAAGTGAAGTGAAGTTTATATAATATAGATGAGATTGTATTATTTAAGAGCTCTTTAAAAGTAGTTTTGAAGGAAAAAGTACAGGTGAGTATTTTAGGGACTTTAAAGCATAGTTTGGTTGAAGTTAATTAATATTATTCAAAAATAAATTTGGGAGCAATTTAAAACACGTGTTTATTTATTTTCTGCCTACCGCCGAAAAAAAAAAAAAAAAAAAAAATGAATGAATGAATATATTATATTGTCTTTACGAATAGATAAGGATATATTTTTTGTTCTAGGTAAACACAACGAACATTTTTTATACAATTCTTCGTCAATGCAGGCCATAAAAACATCTGTTAGTATGTCACCACAATACAAGTCGGTTAGGGGCAAGTAACAAAACCGCCTTTGTCTTGGAACACCAACTTACGTCATTGCATTACGAAGAACAATTTGGCATGCAAATCGTATTCGCTGCTCTCTTAACAATTCGCTTAGCAGGGAGGATATCAAAACTATTTACATCACGCTACGGTAATACGACTGTAAGAAAACAGTAGTTGGTAGTGGTTGTTGTACTTTCTATAATTGGATACATCATAAACAAATTGTTTACTTTAACTAGAATATTTTGAAACCAGAAATGCACTAGCATTATCCGTTTCATAGCAATTTTCTTCTCGTTGTACTCAAAATAGTATGGAAATCACTATAAATCGAAATTGTAATTGATTTTCCAGTCTGCCGCAATAATTTCACATTGATCAAGCATGAGCAACTGTGCTAATTTGCTAACTCCTTTGGAGCGTGCTCCGCTCGGTTGTCAAAATCAGGCTTCCATACACATGTTGAATGGTGTCAGAAAGCGAGTGCGCCCTCCTGTCGCCGCTGGTCACGTCGTGGGGCGCTCGCGATCAATACCGCAGGGCTTCCCTGTTCGGCTTTACCCTAAGGCCATGAAACCGTTCACCCGACTCGCTTACGGTGCAATTCAACTAATGTTTACTCTAAAACAATGCAGATACTCCGTGAATGGTTGCGGTTATTGGTTCATCGTTCACATCTGTTCTAAATTGTTGTAAAGTTTGTCTTGGGCTCAATATTATGTCATCGTACATTGCGACATTCGTTGTATATTGGCACAGACTGTTTTATATTGGCAACTCTTATTATACTTGTAAAGTGATTCCTTCTATTGTAATTGGATGTTCATGTAATCTATGCAGTTGAAATTCCTTATATGGAGTGCACAATTACGTTTGCAGTAGCTATAATCGATAATTACATTATCAGTGATAATTTTGTTCACTCTGAAATGTAATCGAAATCACTTGATCGCCGGAAATAGATCATTGCGAAACATTCGATGTGTAGAAAACTGGTTCTATACTATAACTATTTAAATCCTATTCGTACTGGATAACCAGTAGACATATTGAGTCAAGTCTAGGCATTCGTGGCCAGACCACAAGGGCCCTTATCAAGGCCTAGACAGAACTCCGCCGCTTGGAGTGTTCACGCATGATAAGAGTTCGTTGATGGCTGGCTTCAAAACAGCATCCTGATAGGAGTTAAATACATGCACACTCTGAAGCTCACACATGATTTATTAGCTAGAGGTAAAAATTCAGACCACTTAGTTTAAAATAAGGGAAATTTAAACATCAGGCAGAACGATTTCACCTCTATTTCTTTTTTTTTTTCACCGCCAGATTTTTATAGTCAACGATATTACCATTAGAACAACATCGTTGCAATACGGTAAATATAGACTACTAAAGCGAAGAGGCGGGTCATACCCACATGACTACAACTAAGTAATTTAATTTTCATTAAACATTACATTCATTAGAGCGGCTACACATGAATTATTTAATAAACCAGTTAATCAATTGGTTTATAAAGTCAATTAAGAGATGCGCTACATTCCAAGCAATTTATTATTTTGTATTCAAGAGACAAAAGCGTGGCTGAATGCAGAAACATTGTTGAAAATTACGAAGAGAAACTGCAATTGGAATAAAGCTAGCGCTCTGCCCAGATGTGCTATTATTTTTCATATAAGCATCACTAATTAAAATCTAAATATAGGTCCAGTGAATATAAAATTGTTTATTCATAGAGGATTAGCACATACATTATGTTTACAAAGTCATTAAAAGTTTATATTTTCATTTCTTTCCGCTTGAGTGACAACAGAATATCAAAATCATGTCGAAATACTTTAAACTTCATATAAATTATCTAACGAGGGAAATTGTTTCTTTCGATAATTCAGCAAATTCGGCATCTATTTCTGGCCTGTACATATTCTCCAAGATTCAACACTAATGGACCGTTTTGCCGTGACTGAATGAATTTCGGTTAGAATATTCACCATTTTATTCGTCGACCCCTCGGCAATTCGAAGGTTCGTAACGAACTGAATGAGCCTATAAGAGAACGTCACGACCCAAGCTTTTGTTTTTGTGCAAAACAACATCCCGTTTAATATATCCCTTATATCCCGTACAAAGTACCTATCCGAGGGTTATTTGGATTAATGCGGGAAAAATATACATACATTTAGATTTTCCTCTTATCCATGTAATATTATTGGCAAAATAGTTTTAGAAGTATTCTCATTAAACTATACAGTGGAATGAAATGATAGAGATAACAGAAGTAAAAATTCGAGGCAGTGGCGATGTTGTAAGAGTGCTTAAAGTAATAGCCAAGACTTCGAAAAACTCGTAACAAGTCTCATACTAACTAATTTCATCAGGAATCCTGCTGTGTGGATTTATGAGTGTCGCCGAGACGAGAAGTCGTTACGACTTAGATAAGAAACGCCATATTTCGTATGAGTAAATTATTATCGAGTAGAAAGTACTACGTTTTAACTTTTAAGCAATCCACCTCAAGTGGTGAAAGTGGTGTACATAAAAAACATTAACATACATTATAAAGACCCGTGCAAGAGCAGTTGTAAATGGATTAAAGTTCTATTTACTAAAAGTAAAGTAAAAATGGATAAAGATATAAAGGAATTCGCTGCGATTTCATTTCCCAAGCTTTAGCTACTCTAGATTCGAAGAGCTGAGTGTTCCTGTTAAGGCAAGACCTTACGGTCGTCTGCAATTTATTACCTCGTTCCGACAAGACTAACTACTATACCGGGAGACAGAACTTTTGCGAGTATTTTTACTCTGCACCCAAGTAAAGCAGTAGTTACGTAACTAATACAATTATCACTATTTCGTTTACAACTGGCAATAAAGGCTAAATTAAGAATAGACCAGCTGATACGCAAATGCCGTGTACAGAATTAATTTAATATTATCGTCTGTTCTGCACCTGTTGTCGAGCCTCCCCTTCGAAGAGGGTGGTCTATATTAAAATTATCAATATCCCGATTAACAACGCTTGTGGAATCCTTACGTTGAATATAATAAAGCGCAATTCCTGAAAAAAAGGTAACTCGGTCACGTCATTTTTGATCAACCCGCATTGCAGCTTGGATTGTACTTCAAACCGTAGAAAAGGCATTTAATCTGTGAAACGGATAACTGACACAAAGCTTTGTTAATTTTATTGTCTTATTTGTTGTTTCCGTAAAAATTTCAAAAATTCGTGCCTGTGGCCCAATTTTTAAACTTTACTGAAATAACTAAATATGAAGTTAATTTGACCTCATTTCTAGTATTCATTTATATCCGCAAAGGATTTATTGTTTATCTTTGCATGCACGCATAATTAATTTGAGTAAATAATCACATTTTAAATTGAGAGTTGCGTAGAACCAATGTATCGCGTTTCACCCCAACCTCCCCATTGCGTGTATTATTTCTGTATCCCTCTCGCTCCTCCAGTGAACTGCATGTAAATAACTTTACAGTCGGTATTTGGAGCACACTCGAAAAGCAGCGGTCGTTCATAATTCGTATAGTTCTACATAAAACACCCTATTGTTGCACTCTAGAGAGCCGTTGAAAACATTTTATGCCCCAGTTAGGCGCACCTTTTTTGTACGTAAGGCATAAGGCATTTGTCTCGTATTAAATTATAGGCTGAATACAACTTACGTCAGTAAACATGATTGAAATCAACAAGTCGACCTCTATTTTTTCTAATAATATTACTATTCAGGAAATAAGTAATGAAGATTCATTAGACGCCATTATAGTGAACATGAAGTCGTCAGAAGCGAATGGGTAGGAAGCAAGTAAAAATGAAGCGTGTAAAAATAATAAATTACTGTTGTTAAAAACAAAGAATTCTTTATAGAATCCGTGACTGACCTCTAAGTATCACAAATCATTACATACAATGCTATGCTTGATGGGCCATGGACGAACACGAGCAGGCTATTAGCTGATAATTATTATCGAGAAATATTACCGTATATGAATATTAACATGTAGCTTTTATTACACACATTAAGATATATTTGAACTTAATGGGAATTGTGGTTTTTGTTACATACACAAACGTGTGCTTCAAAGATGTAATGATAATATTAGCAAAGCCGACGAGTTTAATTACTATACATATAGCCTGAAAGCTTACGGTAAACCGTTGGTAAACCAAAAAAAAAAATTTAATATCAATGAAATGGAATTTTGATAGTGCTTTTCCAATTTTGCCACTATCACACTTCTGGTAGTAATCATTACTGCCTAGTATAAACCTGGAGGAGCCAGGAAGTGACCTGGGCACTGATTACCTCAGAGGATATGGAATCTTCCGAAATACATTTATTTTTAAATACACCATTCAAAAAGTACCTAAGTGGTTTAACACTAGAGCGCACGCGCGGGGGACATAGGTCACCCAGTGTA
>CAJQZM010021065.1:0-36002 GCA_907164665.1 Colias nastes | reverse complement strand
CTATGTATTCTTTGTTGGAAATTCAAAATAAAAATAAAATAAAATAACATTATATCACTTCTATAGTGTCTTGTTATTTAGATTTCTATGACCTAACTACTGAACCCAGCCACACTAAAAAAAAAAATATTTTTTATAAACTGTAAAATTGTCTACACTTGCTGGTCGAACCTTGGAACTTTTGATCTCCTTGGACACCGCTGTCCAAACAAAAAACCGTTGCACCCTCATCACGGGCACGTAGTTTGACGCGGTTATGTATGGGGCGCAGAGGCACGCTAGCAACAACAACATTATCGGCGAGAGCGGGTCTCTGGCGCGGCGGTACGCGCGGCCGACCCGCGAGCGCGACCTCAACGCCAACGCGCCGCGCACGCACACGCACGCACGCCGCCACGACAACACGCTCGACATTATCCTTAAACCCCTCATAGAGAGCACGCAGTAAGTAAACGGTGGTACCCGAGAGTGAAACAGTTCACGGCTTTAAAAAAAACAAACTTGCTTTTCACAAAAATTTAAATGTTTCGTGTAGTTTCGTAAAACAATGCCAGTGAACTGCGTCACCCGAAACATCTCTGTGTCGCATCGTAGCGGAATGTTTAGCTGCACGCATTTGTTCGTCCCGTCCCGGTTTGAAGGTACTTTTTGTTTGCATGTTACGAGTATGCGGGTGGAGGTTAACTAACTAACGATTACTAACTACTAACTTTACCTCCGATTTGTGTTTACCTGTGTTAATTTGTTATGTGCACTCGTTTGTCACTAAATTGTTGTGTGCATGTTTCGTATTACTTGTGGTTTACGTGATTCTTTACAAACAGGCTTCAGAGCAACTGAATTCAGCGAACATCGAGACCGGCTCCGAGCGACTGGATTCTTCGTTTCAAACGGTCAATGGCGGCAAAACTAACGCAGCTGAAATGAGCACAGAGTTATAAACTTTACAGTTTACGAACTTTGCTACTTGTGATTTGTGAATGAAACTTGTACATTGCCTTTAGGTTTCTTAATAGATTTCTTTAATTAAATAAACCGTTGTATTTATACTTTGATTTGTATTAAACTTTGTACGTACGTTTGTCGATGCATTTATATTTTATAGTTTTAAAAATAGGTACAACCTTGTAAATAATACGTATTACCTACCTTTTTGTATAAACAGTACCATGTACTTACCTACTTAATGAATATAATAATTTTGTAATGTGACTCTAAATTTATTAAATCATATACCTAGTGGAATATAGTATTGTAGGTACCTACTAAAATTATTTGTGTGCCAAAGAGATGCGCTAGCGAAAAATAAACGAGCAAACATGACTATTTTGTAGCTTCTAGGCATAGTCTATCAAATACTCAATTTTGTAAAAATACGAGTCAATTCCGTAAATAAAAATATATTCTGGTGAGTGTAATATAAACTAAGTACCTATTACCTAATATACCTAGTTGTATCATGAAATAATCGTAATTTTATGTTTGATACATGTATATTATTTATTCCACTAAAAACAACGGGTATAAATGTATTTACCTACTTACCATTGTTTTTATATGAAAATATTGAATTGTACAGTTGTTATGTAGGTTTAGAATTAAGCTGTCGGGGTCGAAAACTTTTCATTCATTGTCTGTGTCTTTTATTCTTGAATATAATATTGCAAACATAACAAAGACAAACTACAATTATTAATACTAAAAATATACCTTGATTATATTTACATCTCTTTCGTATAAGTGTAATCATGTATAGTTATAAGTGTAAAATTAAACAGTCAATTTGTACTGTACAAGACTGAAGACGATTTCTAACTTTCTACAAATCCTACAATATCCCGATAATTTGTAACCATTTTCATCGTTCACCATGTTCATAATAAAAGTTATAATTTATAAAACTATTGTGTTTCATTTCTAACTTTCGTACATATTTGCAAATGCGTTGGTGCACAAAATATTTGCAAAAAATAAAAACAACGCGCTATTTGCTCTGTGATTGAACAAAATGCAGAAAAATAATAAATAGTTGCAAATAAAAAACAAACTGCATAATATTTGTTGATTCATTCGATATACAATTCTCATCAAAGTTTCATTGAATATCCGACAAAGGTCCTGTACTCGTATTAATTAAGCTGTTTTGTCTCTGATATCGACTACGAGACCGCCATTACCACTAATGAGGGCGAGTTCGAATTGTCACAGGGATTTTAAATGGTTTTCGTTGTCCTCACTTTTTGTTCGGGAACTTTCTAAAGTCATAACTTTAAAGACTTTATTTTACAGACACAATAGGACATGATTCTGATAAATGATTTTTCTCTAATTGTTACCTACACCTGTAACTTTTATAACTGTGGTTACCTATCTACATTTTTTTGTTACGATTATCTAATAACTAATCGCTTAGTTCTCAATCTCAATCTGATTTATCGAAAAAGCGTAGGTTATAGTAGGTAAAACCGTCCTTTTAATAGTCTTGTACGATCTTAATTTATTTGAGTAACAAACTTAGGTAGGGTCTAAAAAAAGTTTGAAATAATTATTTCACGACATTATCTTAAATTCACGACATTTAAAATTATCTTTTGATGTTAACAAAGAAAATATATTTTAAGAATGAACTGTGCCATAATTACATTTTTTTACCCACGAGTAACTCGCGACACGCCTACGTGATTCCTGTTTAGGTACTGTACGAACTGTCGCGCAAAAAATATTGTACTTTCGTATACTGTTGGAAATAACCGTTCGAGCTCAATTTGTCGGCAAAGGAAAAAGACAAAATAGGTGCGATCTCGTCTGCTAAAGCCCCGATGTCCACTATTCGACGAAGGGTGAAAACTCATTACCAGTGTTTAATGAAAGGGTTCCCAGAGCGTGTATGATTACTGGTTAATTGAAAGGCGTAAAATCAGAGGGCGAACAAGGCGGCCCCGTAAATTGAAATTGCGCGTTGACGTATCCATTTTGCATGTTATAATTTTTCATAAATTTAGAAAAGCGCGAGGTCCTGTAGAGCGCGTGAGGTAAAAGAAAGCTAATTACAAGCTATTGTAAACGAACGCTATTGTAAGTTTTACCTATGCTCAGTTATTTTTGAGATATCAAAAACTTAATAAGTCAGAATACATAGAAAACTCAAAGTAAAGAGTTATACTTAGCTAGGTACTTAATAGTGATATTTCCAAATTGAATACTTGTCTGCTTCCCTATAATTTAAATTTAAAGCATTAGGTATATCATCAAGTAAAATTAAGCATCATATAAATAAAATACATATCGTTTGAATTTATTATAAAAGTACAAGTGACAGTAACTGTTTAAATACGTTTATAAAGAGACAGGGACACCTTAACCGTAATCACGCTGAGTGCTCGCCGTCATATATTAAGTTTAAGCGCGAGCTTACAGCGGAGATGCGAAATGAAAATCTGAATTTATTTTATTTTCTTGTTAACGTTCACGGTTTCTTACGGAACAAATAAAATTAAGTATAATATTTTGCTATTATAATACGTTAGGGTAACATTTATGCAGTTGTCGAGGGAAGAAAGAGGTAGAAATCCACTTGATTTGTCGGCGACCATATTCCTATAATAGTTGATTAGAAAGTGATACAAAAAGTTGAATGACTTGATAGGTATTAAGTAAATACATTTCTTCTGTGCATGTGTATGTCACTGAACCCTCTTAAAATGCTGGACCGATTTAATTTTTTTTTGTGTATCTACAGGTTAATTCGAGAATAGTTTACAAGCTCATAATAATACAACAAATATGAACTCATATAATTGTTTAAACTATTTTCTTAGAAATCATAACAAAAATTAGCTATACAAATACAGTATTGATTTAATAAAATCTTTCACCTTTGTCTATATCTAAGTACCTACGTTATTGCGTATCATGGACTCTATTTTCCACAGAATCATTCATACGGGGATAATAGCTCAGGCAGCAACGGTGCAGCTAGTACCTACGCCTTTTAATATAAATTTATAGTGCATATAAGCCAATCGATATTTATATAAAGATGAGAATTGTCCAAGAATTGAGAAATTGAGTATCTTTTTCGCATTCACATTTCAATCATCCTAATTTGAGATATTTTTATACGTCAATTTTATTTTTACCGCTTGGAAAATAATCTCTAGTATCATCTTATTCATTAAACATCCATAAAAAGTACTGTATCACTAATTAGACGTAAGATTTCGTCATTGCAACATTATTGAAAACTTCCAGTATTTAATACTCATTTCATAATAAATATTTACAAAATAAATGTTGAATATATAGTAATCTAAACTCTTTGACTGCATATAGGTTCATTCAATTTGTTCAGCTCTTTTGCATAAATGAGTAACAAATTATATCCGAACTTTCTTTGCTAGATTATAGTATAACTTCTCCCTATCCACTCTACGAGTTTTCAGTTATGTTACAGGTACATGTACAGGAATTCTGAAGTCCAATAATTTATGTATGTGAAAACTACTTGCTCTAGCTATAAATATAAATGAGGATGTACATCTAAATACCTACGTACCATCAATAGAATTTGTAAAGTAAAGTAACATTTTAATGAAAAATATTTGTGAACAATTCTATCACATCCAATTGTTATAAATAAATATTAGACATAATTATGAGAGAATCACATAACAATCATCACACAAACAAATAAACAAATTCACTTAAAGCAAATATTTACTTCGCTATCTTTTTAACAGCGCAAATATGTACAAGGGGAAATTTTTAACAAGTGTTTGAAGTGCAATTTTCCTTAAGTAAAAAGGCAAAACGTTTCGAAACAAGAAATAAATATACACCGTAAATGATACTATGCCAAGTATTGCGAGCAAAGCTTAGAGTTGAAAGAATTTAAAGTAATGTAAACACGAAAAGTTTGCTTTCGAGTTGAGCCAACTCAAGCCGGAAGCACATTCGGAGTCAACTGCCTGGAAAAATTAATTCGAAGCAGCCGCAGAGACGGAGGGTTAGTCCTCTGTCGACAACTTGCGGCAACCTTACCTTTTCAAGATCGCTCTCGCTTGCTATAAATGGAATTAACAGATTTTTAAATATTGCGCCTACGATATAAAGCAACAATATTTCAGTTACTTATAGGAATTTATTTTGGAAAAAAGCAACCCCTTTTTTTACACATTCTATCTATTCAACGTTTTTGACATTATCTAATAAGAAAAATAACTTACATATATTGATTCAACACGCTTTTTTCTAATAAATTGCAAAAAATGTCTATTAAAAAGTCAAGTCAACTTGTATTAGGAAGATAGCATTTATGTCCCGTCCCACGTTTTAGCCGTTAGTACCTAATTGACTAATAATAAAATTAAGGGTGTGTACTGTGTATCTATCAATCTTAAATTTCTAACAATGTCGCAACTAGGAATTAGAAGTCTTATATTCACTTGTTCTTCCAATTTCAAGGACGAAATAAAATCCATATCTGAAATTCTGATAACTATATGGATGGATAAAATGGAATAAGTCCGTCCGTCCTCAATTGACACAAAATAAGTGGGGTGGATATTATTATGAATAAGAAATTTCATAAAAAATATATAAAGCTTAGTACCTATCATCACTTAGTTCCTACAGATTACCTACTCAATTATTATTTTCAAATTAATACTATAAAGGATTTCCTGTCGTAGTTCAATAATTTGCAGAAAGTGCATATATATGCGAAGGCATTGCCGCGAGTGCAGTCGCAGACAATTAGCACCCTGACAATGACATTCAAAACGTGTGCAAATAGAGCGGGCGGGGGGGATAACCCCTCCCTTCTCCCACACTGTCATACGTTTCAAGAACTCGATTATGTCCCGCAATGTCATGGGTCACGCGAACTAAAACATCTAGGCAAAACCTCAGAGAATACTGACTAAAATTATTCCCAACAAAACTCATATATACCTCCATTATCCACAGGACTTATTTAAGCCACTTAGGAAGAATGTAAATTAATTGATGCCTTGAAATTAACAAGGATAGAGCCTTTTAGACGTTAAAAACAAAAATTAATTAATTGACATTCCTAATTTGAACATAACAACGGTAAACAATATAATATTGAAGAATGAGAATTGATGTCTTTTAACTGGTTGTTCTAAGGTTGTAATTTAAAAATTTCCATTCGCAGATTATAAAAAATTAAACTGCAACAAATTAGAAAGTTATAAAAAAAGTTGGATGAACATGTTTCTAAATCTCTGGTTGTATAGTACAAGTAATCTCCATTGTAATATTTTCACGGAAACAAAATCGATAGCTATAACCACAACGAGTGCTAAAATTTTAATCCAATTAGTGCGCGCTTTTGCTTCCCTTATAAAATATTTCAACGTCGAAATTAATTTAACAATAAATTTATAACCTTCTTTAGCTTTTTCGCGGCGCTCTGTTTATCTGAGATTAACGATCGATTATTTTAATACGGTTCATTAGCTAGTGAGTTTTAAAATTCCATTCATATTTCACATATTGTTTTACGATGTGAATTAAATTCATTGAATGTTTATAAGCTTTATTAAAAAAAATGTGTGCGTGTACTAGTACACACTTACGAAGTGAAACTTCTATAAGACCTTAATTTTCAAAAAATAATTTACTATATGCAACTTTACAGAAAAACGTCGAATCACGCGTGGCAGGGATAAAAAAGAAAAAGAAAAAAAAGAAAAAGAAAAAGATGGCGCGTAACGGAAAAATGTCACTTGTAACGAAAAAATGTTACACTAAATTTTTTTCCAACCCCGATAAAGAAGTTTCACTTCAAAAAGGTATTCGATTGCGATTTGTATTAAGAATTAATGGAACCCACTCAGGTTTAAAGTACATAAATATTCATCCATATTGCTCTGGCAAAGGCAATAAATTAGACCTATAAGCCACTGTTGATCTGAATGTAACGCTACAATATTGAATGAGCTCACCTTGTAAGAGGCTCAGTTATCAAAGGGTGGTAGGGTGATTAAGGGCTTCACTGGAAATGACGTCAGATTTAGCTTTGTACTAACGCTCTACGAATGTTCCGCTACGTATCGCTACGAGCCAAGTCTCTGCCGGGACTGCGAGCGCGTGAGTTTACCTGATAACCTGTCATATAACTTGACTGAAGTTTCACGGCTGTGACTGCAAACTCGACTTAAGACGTTACATGTAGAACTTTCGACATTAATATTCTTTATAACAAATGATGCTGCATTCTTGTGCTCTGATTTTTGCAGGAAAATGCTGAACGTGAAACTTAATAAAAGTTAAGAAATAAAATTTTACTATACTGTGCATGAAAGTAAATGCTATTTCTATTCTCTATAGCTAATTTACAAAGAATTTATAACGCAGTTAAAGACAACATATACATAATAACAATTCATAATTAATAAAAGAAACCTATCGTAAACTCAATTCGAATTAAAAGGAAATGGCGGGGGTGGAAACACATAAAATGAAATATGTCTAAGGAGAGAAACTACATATTATGATGAAACCTATAGGTATCGATTTAATATAATATCCGGACAAGCGTTTCCTTGTCTCAGAAATAACAAGCGGCGGATGTCTCGATCCTCGTTCTCTTATATCTGTTTTGTTATTAATGTCCTTATACGGATCTCCAATTATCTCGAAACACAGCAGCCCCCTCCTGATTCAATAAGCGACTATAAACGGTGAACGCTCGTCGACACACGTGAATACATGTTGTAATATTTGATGATACAATTACCTGAAACAATCAACATACATTTATAATTCCGGCCCAAGCTAGCACCAACAAAAGGTTAGCACAGGCCCAAAATGCGCTAAAATGTGTGTGTTTGAAAATGTATAATAACTTTAAAATGTACTTCAACGTGAACCTGAAAAATGACATCTTACATGTGAGGAATAAAGCATTGCTCAGCAACAATTACTTTAGGATTTTGAAGCGAGTGCACTCTATATAAAATCTACTGTCTGGTGTTAAAGAACTCTAAAATTGTCAGCAAAATGTTTCCTGTTTCACTGGCTACGATTTTTAACGCACCTGGTTTTCTGTTTTAAAGAAGTTTTTTCTCTATACTTATTTATTCACTTGAAATGAATAGGTGTACCGTGTGAAATTTAAATATACTAAAAAACTTTATAATTACATTTTTATTTAAGTAATAAATATTAAGATAGAGAATAGCATACAAGTTAAATATCAAACAAATTTTACAACTACATAAAATACAAATTTATTAATTTAATGTAGAATTAATATTAGGTATATTATTAACCTGCGTATAAAAACATCTTTGTTTTGTGTACGTATAGGTTAAAATCTAAATTGTTTTTATTCCACAAACATTTAATGAGACAAAGGTGGAACGGCGAATATTGGGGACCATTTTCATTTGTGACCTGTTTTCCGAGAAACAAAGCACTCTTTTGAACCGGCCAAACAGTAATAAATAATTTACAAAAGCAGTCATGTGAAAGAGAATCCCCTTTTCAGCGGGAGTAACCATGCTGTGGTTAGGTATTTGAATTGCTAATGAGTTTCCCGACCGAATAACTTGGTGAGCAGCGTTAACTGGTTTCGTAGACACTAGATAGATACACCGTCATTTTCGTCTTGTGTGGCCCCGTGTGTCCTCCGGCTCTCCACTCGCAACAATACCACTGGGTGCACTCTCGTTAGTTGCTCTTCTCCATGCACCCTGTTTACAACTTTCATGTTGCCTTATTTGAATATAAAGACCAAAATTCGGAAGTTTACTGTATACCATGCAAACATTGCAAATGACATTCAAATTTAATAACAAATATCATTGAATTATTCTGAAACAAAAATTATTATTGGTAGTATCAAATAATTAGAATACTTTATATGGTTTTTGCGCGACTGAATACTTACAAAAGGCTATCAAAACCAGAGCGTTCATTAAAAAGTTATGCTCCGATAAAAGTATATAACGATACATACGGATCAAGTTACGTAATTTCGAACATCCTTCGTGTTATTTGAATTTTTCTTGAGCCTAATATTTAAAAAGCAAAGTTGCTGTGATTCTTGTTAAACTAATTACTGACCTGATTTAAGGGGAATAAATTGAATTTTATCGTGAATAAAGGCTTTAAATAAATCACTTTGATGTATGCTGAACAATAGTCTGTGGGTAAGAGGCGGGATGCGGTCAGTGTCGTGGAGTAATTAATTGCAAATTGTGGTAATTGCCCCGTCTAGGTCTGCCGGCACGCTCGGTCCCGCTCCGCACTGCCCGAGCCATATTATTGAGGGAACTATAGTGTCCCAGAAACACGTGTAATTTCTCTGCCATAAATCGACCTGCGCGTATTATACGGACAAATTTATTATGAACAAATGAAACATTGTATGGTTGCGTTATGTAGTATACATTGTAGTAAGGAATGCTACATTGTTTATTGATTGCGAACTGAGAATTGAGAAAGCTTTGTCTCTTCTAGGATATTGGAATGCCTTCTTGAGGAACTATTGTATAGGTATTTTAAAGTTTGCAAGTCGCAACCTGGATCCTTTAAAAAGTTTTTTATTTCATTCTAGGAGAAGGCTCAAGGTAACCGTGAAAGTGCTAAAGTAATATTTAGATCAAATTAAAAAAACTTCAATTAAGCATGGGCCCACACGAACATAAATTGTAAATCATATGACATTTGCATATCTACCCAAAAAATAAAATAAAAACATTCAATGCATAATGGATTGTGACGATTATTTTTTTGTATAGGCTGAATGTTTTCACATGGCAATTACTTTACTTGAATACTTACGTTGTATTGACAATCAATTACTTCATAATATAGCAATATAATGCTATATTCACTGAATCAACAATCTTAAGTGCCTCATTAGAATAACTTCGGTAGTTAGGAGAATTTATGTTCCGATAAAGCTGTGCATGAAAACGTTCGCTGACAAAACATAGCTCCGTCAGAATGTCCAAAACAAAGTAATAGAAGGAATCTCTAATTGGTGCAGAGTTCCGCTTCGTATTGCAATACCTACAGTCAAATACATTGTAGCTCCAAATCCATAAAACCTTCCGTAGTTTTATATTGAATTAAACCAGCTTTAATTGATTAGTCTGCTGCAGTTGGGTTTCAATTAGACAAAGTCAACATCCCATGGAAAGTGGACCTAATTGATTTCTTTCTGCATGAAAACATTCAGGATATTTAATCAAATGACCACCAAGTTAATATTGATTTAGGCGAAGCATAGAAAATGGAACCACGTAGAACTTTTAAAACAATTAATATCTTCTCGAAAGTTATTGGAGCTTTAATTAATTGTCAAGTCTAGCTAATCTAACTAGCTGTAACTCGTTTGCTCAATTCTTGTTTTTCAATGATACCAAATACTAATGGGTGAGTTTTTAAATTAAAACATTTTTTTCGACATCAGTGCTTTGTAGAGGCACGTGACGTGCGTATTTATACCGCTATGAAAATAAAACCTTTCATTGAAATTCATAACACGCAGTCCATTCCATAAAGCTTTTCCGATGTTTATTAATTTCGTATATAAATTAATATCCGTGCGTCTATACGATTATTGAAATGGTTAGAAGATTGAAATTTGAATTACTATGTATGCGAGGGCGGATCATTTTAGACTGAAACCATTTCAGAGTCGCAGTTCTACTGGAAAATCGAATTGTTACCTTAGCTGTGTAATTTGTGCTGATATATATTACACTGCCTTTTATAACTGGTTTGTATGTTATGTTGACTGCCCTATCATATTTTGATGAATGATTATTATTTATTATTTTTTTAATAGCCAAAGCAAACAAACGAATAGAGGAAATCCACAAAGATATAGGGAAGAAGAGAGTGAAAGTATTAAATAGTCTATTTTACTAATAATATTGAATTTGCGTTTTATAATTTTAATAATACCCGCTGCTGGTAATCTTCATTAAAAGCCACATATTTAAAGACACAGGTACATATAATCGCCATATGCAGGGGCAAGATAGCAATTCAGCGCAACGCATGAAAAAGGAGCAAAACTGTTACAACGAAGCGCTTTAACCGCGCAGGTTTAACAGTTTAAAAGACTATAATAATGGCTTTTAGCTGGGAAAAGTACAGCGAGTGGATGTCAGCCTCCGCCGTGAAACTTATTGCAACTTGTTTACTCGACGTCTTCAGCACCCTTTGTTCGACTCTAACTTCACAGACGACTGCGGACAGTAGGTACGCCTTGTGTAAATACAATTTACATTTATTACACCAGCTTCAGTCCAGCATCAAAATTTGCACATTACAAGAGTTTCATTAAAACTACGCTTCTGTATTTTAAATACCTTGGAGTGTAATGTTGTATTTGTAAGACAGGTAATAAATCTATTACAATAAGTTATGCTATCAGGTTTTATGTCTTTTGTCCATTAAATATGTAATGCTGTCTTTAATAATTATTATTGAGCAATCGCTTCCAGGTCCAAGTGTGTATTTATGCCAAATTGATAAACTTTACACGACCGAGTTTACATATTATATAGATACTTATACTCAATATTATGTAGGTACTTAGCTCAAGAACATGACATCGAGTAAGAGCAATAAAAGCTCGACAATATATAATTCTACAATTAATATCGTATAAAGTATTGTTTATTTTTATAAGTAGGTATGTTGTTTATAAGTAGAATTGTTATAAGTACAACTTGATAGTTGATCTTTACCTTGAATAGAGATTTAACTTGAATAAGTGCTTTATTCCAACGCTCTAAAATTTAATTTGGCATACATTAATAAAATAAACGATTTTCTCTTTCATTAAAAAAGCTTTCTATATTTCTTTGAAACGTACAATTCCTATTACCACTTCATTCGATGGGAGGTGCGATATCAAAGCAGCTTACAAGCGAAGGGTAAATTTATTAGTAGTAATAAAGCTAAATCAATCGTATTGGAGCAAAGAGGGATCTCGATCACTTTATATCGGTCAACTCTTAGTAATTCCATGTCCCCCAATAGCACTAATCCTTATTTACTGTAGCTTACAAAGCAAATTAGTATCGGGTATTCTCCACGCCGTGCTCAATGCTTTTTATTTCTTGTTTGTGTTACGGCGCTACTCTGAATCATAGAGCAAATTGTAAATGGATCGTGTAATTAAGAGGGTAATGTTTTCACTCGCAACTTGTGAATACAGTAGAAAAAAACATACGTAGCATCGTGTATGGGCGATACAATAAATGGTAAAAAGACGCGCATTTTACTGATTAATTAACTCAATAAAAGAGCAATCTTCTTTGTGATTGCGTCTATAATTGTCTCTCCGTTCTGGAATATGTTTATCTTCAGTTAATTTTTTTTTAATCATCGTATACTTAGGTTATGTACATTTTGAAACTATAACTAATTCATATTCGTAGAATATAGGTACTGTGGCATTATTCAAACCGGAAAATGTATAGTAATTTCCATAAACAACATTCAATCATAATTAAATAAATATATGATGGACATGGACCGTACACACGGCCGTAAGTTTTACGTTGCAATATAACCCGCATTAGCCCCAGATAGTACCGTGATCTGTCACTTAGGGGTTTGTTTACAAACGAAAACATTTCCAAAAGCTAAATCACTAGAGCACATTTCTCGGCTGGATGCTCAGCAGAATCGCCATAATGAAGAACACTTGGCGGCACCGCTGTAGCTCCGCTTAACTGGATGGTTATTTTAGTTTATTCGCTCCGAGAACCAGCGCAATCTGTTTCAAAAAGTCGAGTTTTATGAAGATAAGAAACTTTTAACTCCCTTCATAGCTAGTTACATCTCTTATGGTGGATTCATTTAAATTTGCTATATCCTGCTATCGTTGTGATAGGTTCCTATATAGAAACTTAGTATCCAAACGCAGTTTTATACAAATGAATTTCAGTGACTCAACTATTTCACCCGCTTCCACATTTATTTCATTATATGGAGAAGTCTATGATTACAATTAAAATATAATACCTATATTCAATACAAAGTCACTAAGTTTCCAAATTAATTTTTATCTTTGTTAAAAAATTTAAATTGGAAACATTGTAAAAGTATATATTTTTAATAAACCCAAAGGTTAAATGTTCATTACTATCCAAAGCTTTTTTCTTAATATTTAGATAAAGACAACAATTAGCCGCAAAAATTCCACTGAAAGATAATTAAAACAAGACTCGTCAATGTTACTCTATTGTCATTTAAATTGAAATGATAATTTATTTGAGAGAGGGTTAAGACAAATTAACATTTATTAGATTATAATTAAAATAAAAAATATATAAAAAGTTATTTTCGTCCAAGAATTCAAGCGTATAAAAGTTTACTCTACCTTACACTAATTACCACATTCTATTATAATATATACATTTACAATTTACCATTAAATACAAAAATACCTATATGTTTCAAAGCGATAGATTTTAGTACTCTAAAAGAGAAATACCTATACAAGACTTAGTGACAAGTGAATAATATGTTTCAATGTTTCGCGCTTCGCGAAGCATAAATTGCAATTGTTATCACCTGATTGACCTGAAAAAAACAAAATAATACTAAGCCTAACGCAAAGTTTTTTTTTTATCATTTTGATGTACTTTGCAGCACTTAATTAAACTAATTATTTGAAATATAAATAGTGTCATCGATTTCAATTAAAAGCTTACAGTAAATGCTTCTACAACCTACTTCTATAACCAACTAGCGGTCCGCCCCGGCTTCGCCCGTGGTACATGTTTACGTTTTCTCTCCATAAGAACCATCCTCGTACTTCAAGGAATATAATAAAAAAAGAATTATCGAAATCGGTTCAGCCGTTCTCGAGTTATGCGCTTACCAACACATTTTGTGATTCATTTTTATATTATAGATGAAAGTGCCTATTTGCTTTATTACTACTTACTAACGTTTTAAGGACAACATATGATACCTAACTATTATTGATATTTAAAGTATACCGAAGTACGGATGATAATATCAATTACATAGGTGAGTACACATCCGACTGTTTCCTAGTAATACGTTCGGAAATTAGTGTGTTGGATACTTTACCTTCTCGTGAAAATTCCACTTTGCTTTACGAGATGTTTTGGAGCGCAAAATTGACTATCGCTCTTATTATACCTTTTATTAGATAACTTCATCTGAACAATATTAACGTACATTGTTTCACTGGTATTTTTATGTGAATGCCTGAATCATAATGAATATTTTTAATAGCTTGGAAGCTAATAAAAGTGATCTTGTTTAATCTTTTTATTATTTTTTTACAAAGCTAATATTCCAAATTAATGAATATTAATACGACTGGGTACCTTCATTACAGTTCTTCTAGAAATTATTTTACTTTGAGCTCAAAGAAAAATATAATCGGTACCTTGGCGAAACTTTATTCTTTAAGAAATAAATTTATAGCAATATTAAAATTAATTCTTGGAAATTCCAGTTAAATGTTTAGTTCGTTGGTGCCGTCGCTTCGTAGCTGCTAGAATGTATATATTAAATAAATCTCCATCTACATCCGTATAAAATTAATTCAAGGAAAGTGCGATAAGTTTTTTCCTTGGCCCAGTTCTCAGAAACGCTATCTAAACAAATAAGAATAACAAAGTATCTGTTACGCAGGGATAAGCCACCAAACGGCCAACATTCAATTCGCCGGTACTATCTGATAGATCCACAAAAAGATTGGCTTAAGCCCCAGATTTTGTGTTGTACGGGAAAACTCGCACTATTCGATTTGTACTGTGATATTTTAACATAAAATCTCTATGTGCGTCCAGGTGTGAATTGAATTCGACGAGCACTTTTATAATATTTTATTCGCAATCTTTCATGCTCGACAAAAGCTAAGCCATTTGCGTAATGCATGAATTATGCATACATAAACATAAAAATACACACGTTCAAATACTTTTATGTGCAATTTCATTAAGTATATTAGAATATAAGCAAGAAAACTCATAGAATTTATCAATGCCAATTTCTTTCACGTTCCACGGTCTACATTATTGAAGTTTTATATTTCAAATTAAGTTGATACAAGCACGGTATATACCTAACATAATTTTGGCATGGTATATTTCCATAAAATGTAATAACTTCTTTGACTTGCAAAAGCTGAAAACGTGTCGTCTATATCAAAATATCAGCGAGGCGCGCTTCAAGTTGAAGTTAAGGAACTTAACTTGGAAAGAGCGTCATATGTTTCAAAGTAATATACTTATCCCTTTATTAATAGAGATCTTCCTGGGTTCGTCAAATAAATTTGTTTCTTAAAAATATAATATCTACTTGGATTCTATTTTATAAGGAAGTCATTACGGTTTATTGATACTGTAAAATTAAAATAAAACAACAAGTTCCAATAAAAGTAACTCCCTACTTCTTCTTCAAATAAAAGCAAAGTGTCCAAACGCAATATATATTTCTACCGAAAGCTTATTGAGTAAACGATAAACGAAAAGTAATAAGTCTAATGCCAACGCAATGCGATGGAATCGAGAAAACAGAATAAGAAGTAGGATTTTCTAAATCTCAGCCGTAGTCATAAAGCAGGCACTATCATAACCGAAGCGATCCTATTTGGGAAATACTCAATAGAAATGAGTTCGCCCGCGCCGCCAGGCAGGCGCGGCCCAATGAGGAGGCAGAGTACAGCTCATTTCAGCCTGTTTGCTACACTAGCGATAACCTATCATTGAGTATACTATTTGAACGTGATCCCGCATTTCATTACTCGAAGGCATATAAATTAACATGGAATATTGTGGCTTATTATACGCCATTAATTATTTCATATCGTATTAAAACGCTCATTCGTGTGATGTGTGGATATTCGAATAAATGTAGGTGTAGATATTATTTTGTCGTATCCATTTTGGATTAAAATGTTCACTAAAGCTTGTATATTCTATTAATATACAACCATATCTTTGGCTCATAATTTTACATTAATTAACTCTTTGATACCATTAGACAATGACTAAATAATAAAGTAGAGTAACTATTTTGTATTTAGTAACATGTGGTAGAGTAACCAAATCTGCTTGATTTTTTAAGACCGTTATAACTTTTGTTTTCTGATGCTTCATTCAAGCACATCAGAAGAATAACGCTAAAATCTAATAAGTATTTCAAGTTGAAAACTATTGTTTTAACGTTGTATTAATTGTAGTAAATCAATAGCAGTTATGTATAAGTAGATATGTCTATTCGATCATTTTCCACATAAAATTTTCCATTTCCTTTTATTCTTCAATTCCCATAATTATCAGAAGCATGTATTTTTGTAGGAAGTTAAATATAATTAGCTGAATTGATTAAAAAGTCTGTAACTTCTAAGTAAATTGATTAATTTATTGAGTTTTTATGAATAAACAGAGCAAGCTGCGGTGCGTGAGATATATTAATTTGTTTTGCAACTGGGAACATTAATGTAGGCGTGTTACGAGTTGTCTTAATTAAAACAATTGTATTAGCAGAGGTTCGCTTTGTTCCGCACCGCAGGCCTCCTTTGCAATCATATAACGAAAATGTGCCCATATACATACATCCACCACCTCATCAACGCTTGCTTCGTGAAGTCGTGACACGCCGAAAATGTGGAATTATATATTTTATCACGTTTTATTGTATCTACATAAGTATTAGAGGTATAGAGAATGGTACTATGAACATTCTACTTTCAAATGTTACAGATCCTGATCTTAAACTGATTTTTATGGTCGCTTCTTACTAATTTTATGATTTATTATATTAGAGATCTTTACACGGGTTATTTGTTACTGTTGTCTGTTGATCTAAATTCTAAGTAATGTTATCTTCATGCAAAACTGTTCAAACATTATCTAATCTCGGAACAAAGAAATTAATAAAAAATAAAGTTGTATTTGCGCAAACAAGAAAGGACCAAAATAACATAATAATTGTTGGTTCTCAAACATTCTAAAAATGGAACTCCTGGGTGTACATTTTAATCAGAAATACTTATTTTCATATCCTTATAAAAATGTTTACCTAACGTTACTGAAGAATCAATTTAATTAATTTAAAGGAAAAGTATACGTTTGACTTATAAAAAACCTTTTAAAAATTATAAGTAGCTACTACTACCTAATTTTCCTGATCCTAAATTGACACTTTAATTTATATGTAAGGGAGTTCATAGGTAGGTACTTAATTTATGCTCCTTATCTTACAAATATAATTATAAAAGAATTGAAAACAAATTACTCAAAACACAACAAAACAAATCTATGGCTACATTATACGTTTGCCGATGAAAAAATATGTGAATAATAGAGTTGAAATAAAATGGTTGCGCGTGTAACTTTTTCTACATTAAAATATTCCATTTTAATAAAAGTAAGTATGGCACAGTTGATCGCCTTTTTAATCACGTTTTGTTAAAATTATATTTATAATTCATCGGTTTCATATCGGATGCGAGAAGCACATTTTTTGGTCGTCACTTCAATAAATGACAAAGAGCACGACTGAAATATAATTTCGGTTCAACGGGTTTGGAACTATCTGTAACGCATATATAATTCGGGCTCTTCCTTTGACGTGAATTTCAATGGTATTCACAAAGACCGCATCTCACTTCATAATAAATCAGTAATACGTACACACATGAAGTAACAAGTACCTATGTAGACTAATCAGAAAATGCCAATGAATTCAGAATTTTACAGCTTTACTTTGTGTGTTTACATCTCGTATTTACCAACCAGGCTAGTAATTTTCATTTAAATACTTACTTTTATTATAACAACTAAGAGTAAGATGATAGTATCCAAATCTAATATCTATTATACCTAAGACGGCCTTTTATTCCACGAGTTTAGTGCAAAAACAGGTCGGTAAGCCGATAAGTGAATAGGTTTAAGCCAAAGATAAAGGACTCAGTACTCATTGTTGGTAAAAATAAGGGGATGTATTTTTGTGTTTGTTTTTCTGTGATCAATTTCCACAAAAAAGATATGTATGATAAATTTTTTAGAGCCTCTGATACTTAACCTATATATCAATAGGTATATGGATAATAAAAATACTACTTAAGTATTTTCCTATATTGACCATAGGCAAAAAATATTTCAATGCTTGATAATATCCTTAATTCAAAATACATATTCATCCGAAATCGATGTCAGAGCGGCATTAAAGTTATTAAGAAAAAATAACAGGCAAAATAAATAAAAATTGGCGCAAAAATATAATATTCAAGTTGTATTCAAGTTCAAAGGTATACTTTCAAGAATAGCATATGCCTAAATAAGAAATTTTGTATTTATATACGCAATATATGTGAATCACAGGATTTCTCTCGCATGATTTCCCTTGAGCCATCAAACATCACATGGACTTCTTTCGCTATCTTATTTCGGAATAAAAGATTCACTACCTCTTGTATATGGATGAATTGTTACCTTGACGGTAATAGCTACGATTATTATTATACTAGCTTACCGCCCGCGGCTTCGCCCGCTTTGTCTAAAACCTAATAAATTATATACTAAAACATTCCACTTGAATCACTCTATCTATTAAAAAAAACCGCATCAAAATCCGTTGCGTAGTTTTAAAGATTTAAGCATACAAAGGGACATAGGGACAGAGAAAGCGACTTTGTTTTATACTATTTAGTGATGTGTTTATTCATTTATAATAAGTTGTTTTTAAGGAATTATGTCTTCCTATATATTGTAGACAAATTAGTAAATTCTGCAGGCAGGTGTGGCGAGACATGAGTTCGGGTTTAATTTCAAATGCGCACGTATATTTGAAAGGATAAGCCGGTTTATATCCTTTATATTAAATTTACTAAATCATAATTTCCATCCACGAGTGCACTTAAGCATTAAGTTCTTAAAATTGCTTTACTGAAATAAAATAAAAGAATTATAGATGGAAAAGTTTAAGGTAGCTTTGAATGTGTTAATTTATAAATGTGTGTATGAGTATGAGTATGAATGAGCTTATTTACAAAGATTTAAAATATATTTAATGAGACTTAAACGCAGCTATTATATTTTGTGCTTTAATAAATTCGCACCAAAGGTAAAAGTGGTAAAACTTTACGTCGTCTATATATAGAACAACCTCAACGCAAAATTTCAAGATTACCAACAGGGAATTCCTTGTTGCTTTTGATTATAACTAAGTGAACAGGAAATATTAGACGTAATCGCATTAACAACATTAATATATATGTATCTTAGTATATGTTTGTTTAAAAGACTTAGAAAACGTTACCATCTTAATTAATGTATTAAGTAATTGCTTTGGTGATATGAAGAGATTTTATTCCTAATAAAGTGATACATTTATGAACATTCATTACCATCATCAATATATTTTTTCATACGATTTATAAGTATTTTACAAGGCAAAAACAATTGACAAATATTTCCCAAAGCTCGATACCGATACGTAAATAAATGCGTTTACTTCGTTACGTGAGATCGTCACCCCTTCACTGTTTATCCCTACTCATAGCCTTTGTACTACATAAAGCCTTTGATGTAATTGTCTACCCAACAATCACATTTCCCAAATATGCCTTTGTACTAAGTGTTTTTAACGTTTTGTGAATTTGCAAAAGCGGATGCTTGATATGTAAAACTTATTCCACTTATCCTAAAAAATATGTTTACGTAACTTATTTTAAAATTTCCATTTTAACGTATCATCCAAAATACCAACCAGATTTAATTTAATATACGGAGCACAATTTCCTATAATAAAACACTCAAGTTATTGGAAAATCGAAGCGAATATTGAATGTAAGTAGGAGTGAGACGACATCTGGTTCCGACCACACACCGCTAGCTTATTGAAAGTTATTTTAAAGTCATCTCGAGGGACCCATATACGTCTAAGACTTCGTATTAAGTCCTGTTTGCAACTTCCACGTATTAGAGTAATTGCTAGGTTCTTGATCCTTTCAACGAGCTTTAAGTTAAAGTATGAACTTAATATTTGTTTGTTTTATTTCTGTATTTTATCCGCAACTCCAATTCAACACAATTTAAGCCCTGGTATAACGTTAAAAGTTAAAACACGCGGAATAGACTAGTTACACGTGAGGACTGATGAAAAAGGAATTGAAAATTTTAACTGCATAGTGGCTAGTGCACACCGCAGTCTCTAATCATACTATTCATAAAAAAACTAATAATAGTGAATAGAGAACGCAGTATTGCAATTATTAAAGTGAGCTTTTATTTTCATACAGAAGCGTATAAATCTGTGAAAACGAAACAGTGTCTGTGAAAGTTGATTGGTGGTCCATTAGTGCAGTCGCTAATTACGGATCAACTGGGCAAATCCGCGGTCGTCCGTTGGTTTTCCAGCAGCAAACGCTTTTACTAATAATGTCGTTAGCGCTGTAAATAAGAGGCTTAGCGTCCAACGCAACAGCTTCTGTTCTATTGTTTTTATAGGACATTGTAAACGAGCAGATTTGTGGCTGGATGAAAATATAATTTGAACGTTATATAAAATGTTATGTTAACTTTGTTTACTTACAGCAAATGATATGCCGTTGTGTCAAATTTATTAATAACAGTGAACCTACCCTCGTCCCTCTGTGGAGCTCTGCGTTGTGAAGTATCAACGAGATGAGGAAAGAAAACTAACATAGGAACTGTTTAAATCATTATTGCAATTACTTACATAAACACTTATTTACATAAACGTCTGTAACATTATGTATCATTTCTAATTATATTATTTTCGACCATAAAATAAAGACATAACCATTTAGAGTTCACTCTGAGCGGTTGACCTGTAGCGCATGCCCTTGAATTAGGAGTAGCACTCTCCAAATCTCTTTATTCATTCGTCCTTTTATTCAAAGTGTCCGTCATGTCTGCAATGGAGCTTTGTGAGCCCATACACGCAGCTCAGTTACGTCGAGTTTAACAATTTACGTGTAGTGTATGGTTTAAGCTAGGGAGTATTATATACATTCGAACATGATAGAGTTTTCAATAGCTTGGATGGTGATTCAGACCACTCTCGCTGTAAAGTGATCGGAACGTTGAGATAAATTACCTTTTGAATATTTCACATTACAAATGAATTAAATATGTTTAATTAAATATGTTTTATCAAACACGATGTTAAAATCAAAAACTTAGCAATTGTTTTTCCTGTAAAGGAATTTAGATAGAACACAATTATATCATGTATAAATTATTCAGTCTTATAAAATCAAATACGTGTGTTCAATCGTAGTAAAATCCCCATGGCTTATAAGTCTCCTCTGGTACTCTCCTTAATTACAATGTTTGGAACAACAACTAATTAAGTAACTACGCTTTACGTTGTTCGTTTAAGGCACTACGTTAGGGTAGGAAAATAAAACATTGTTATAGTCCAGTCCGTTAAAACATTACTTTTACTCACAAAGATAAACATCGTTGGAATTAAACTTAAACAAACGAACGTCAGTATTTACGTCGGATCTTAGTTCTATGAAACTAACGTAGCCTTGTTGAAATCTTAGAGCATTGCAGATGCGACGCTAACTAATTGTTACACCGACAGTTTCCACCTCCAAATCCTGGAACCAAATGGCAACGCTCTAGTTAACGAACTGTTAGTTAAATTAATATTTATATAATTGGCGCAAGATATTTATATTATTCATTAGTAACCTAGGGTTTTAAACGTGAATTCTTCACTAGTTTTCATTTATAAAATTACCCAAATATAATACGGTAGCAATACAGCATTTAGTTCAGTAAAAAGTAAATTGCCAGTAAGTACATTTGATTTCAAATTCATGCGCATGAATCAAGGCATGAATACAGTTTTGTCTTTGGTTATCATTATTTCATTTTTATTGGTAGGTAGACAATGAAATTTCTGAAAAACAATTCGAAATACAGATACAAACGAATAACAGAAAATAATTTCAAACTGTTTTGTTGTGTTCGACACTAACGATATTTAGGTTTTTGTGTTAATTAAATGAGGCATATTAATAGTTCGTAAAATATTTTATATCCTTTCCCAAAATTACGTTGAAATGAACAAACCATTTAACGCGCTTTTCTCTTTGTAACTCCGATGTGAAAAATTCATTATTAATTTATCACAGACAACGGTCCGGTGATCTGAACTTGTCCACTATTTATCAAAGGGCCAATACAAAAGTTTGTTGAAAGAGTTTCGTGAAATGGACCCTCATGTCGTCCCTCCTCGAGATTGATGGCTTTACTGAGTCAACACTCTACATTGTTCATTTGAATCCATTCTTCGCTTTCTTTTATTGTCATTTTAATTACATTAAAAAAGGGTAGGATCTTTCGGAATTAAATAATGCAAATGGTATTGGAATAACATACGGCTCGTATAGGAAGTCTAACATTTAGACGACGTTCGATTTCATAGATATCTAACAGAACGTATGAATAATTCAAACAAAGCGTGGCGTGAAAGAGCCTCAAAGGAAAGACGAGCTGCTATTAGAGTTTAAAATTGCTGGAACACTCGTATCCCCGCACTATGGCAAAGTAAGAACGATTTAGTTCAAAAGCTATTCTCTCGCCGTGCAGCAAATTGTTAAAGTATTATATCTGATACGTGAAAACATGAACAACTTCCTTCGTATAACTCCACATTACCAAGTACCAACTTGATTAAAATCTGTAACTCTTTATGAAATATATAAACGGACTGCGTATACCGCTCGATATGATTAAAACCATAAAATATTTAAAAAAGAAACAGTTTTAAAGTTCTAATTATACTTCCACATAATCTTCTCTTCTTTTACTCTACTAGATCCAATAAATAAAAATTAAGGTAAAAGGTAAAAATAGGAAGGGGAAATAGGATAAACTTATTTTCTATCATATTATGTTGATAGCTTGTTTATTTTCTGTAATTAAAGTGTTGTTTTTCTTTGCTATGATATTATGGTGGTATAAAAAAAAGGATATGCCTACGTATTCACAAATAGTAACGTTTTTTGCCTTTACCTTTCATGATATGAAGATTCATGTTTTTCACGCGTGCCCTCCCCTTCCATGTGACTGTCATACATAAATATTCATTGATGAAGATATTTATCATTCGTATTTTTTCTTCGCGCTGTATGATATTCATAGGTATATGAAAAAATATTTTTAGATAAAGCATAAATAAACTAAGTACCTAACTTAGTAAATTACGAATTTTTCTTGAGACCATGGCACGTTTTACGAGCAAAATAAGAAAGCCGATAAGTTTTATACAAGGATTGAAAAATTGCCCCTAAATAATATAAAATAACAGAATATAATAATAGGTATGTACAAAATATAGCAAACCAATGATAAGGATATACCTATAGCAAATTGCTATATAATGGTTTGGCTTCAAAAATTTGTAAATTCTAAAAGCTCTATATTCTCATTCGATATATTTTTATTTGATATTTAAATATTCAGTGTATCGCCTGTTTACTACGGACCGGCCTACTAAAAAAGTTTAATAGGCGGTCTGATCGCTTATTGATATTTTCAAAGCAGCCAGGGATTTACCAGCTGAATTAAGTATAACGTCGAATTTCGAAACATATTCGGAAAAGATTCAGTATTAGATCTTATAAAGTAGAATAGCAAAATAAGAACTATTACTTCATCTACCAGTAAATGTATCTTATTTTTACAATAGCTTGATGAATATGAAATGGATTTTGGGTTGTAACAAAGGAATGCTAATGGGTTTTAATAGTATAATGGGCTTAATAGCATTGTATTAGAATAGTGCCGTGGAGTGGCAATCTGCGACACGCTATAAACTTGGCAGCTTGATTAATATTACAATACATTATAATTATTGTAATGTTTAGCTTTCTATGTTAATGTAATTTGTTGGTAGGTCAGAAAAGTGTTATTGCTTGGGATTATTTTAACTCCATATCCCAAGAGAAAACGGAGTAAGTGTATTAGTTACTTTTATAAATTAAATGTTAAAGGTTATTTGGAAAATGGAATGTGAATTTACTTGGTGTTCACTTCTTATTTTACCCCAAAACTTTGTTATTGTGATATTAGTTTCAATAAAATTTCATTTCAAATCAGCTTAGTGTACATTTTTAATCTTGATTCTTTTACGCGTTGATTAAATTACCGAAAACGAGTAAGTAAATGAACTTACTTGCAATTTCATTTAGAAACCCAAATCTAGCCTCACGTAGGTATATTATATACACCCTCATAACACATAAAGAAGCTCTAAAGTTAAATCCTTAATTTAGGTTTCAGACGGATCTGTTATTGAAATTCTAGGGTTTCCCCTCTGCTTTAATAATCTATAACCCTAAAATGAAAACCAAATCTACTTCGTATCGAAAATGTTTGCGTATGGAATAAGCCTGAAATAAGCTTAACGGAAAGTACGAAATTGGCTTGCGTACATATGTCGATATTATTTAATGTAGTGCTCCCTCAGGCTTGTTTGTCGACTGGAAAATATTTATTATACTGTACCTACGTTACGTATATTTTAACTAAATTGAAAAACTTTGGATTTCAGCATTTTATTAATGTAATATCCGGTATACAAATTGGAAATTTCAGAAAAACAGAACAAATCTGTATTAGGTAGTTTTGTATCCTTATTAAGACTTGCTCTGATTCTAATACTATTTTCAATTAAGTATTTAATTTAGGACGACTAGACTGGACTTTTTTTTTCTGCCTAGACTAAGAATCATTTTGGTAGCCGAGACTGTTACAAAAAAATTGTACTCCGTTTAATCGGGAACCAAACACCCCTTTTGCCAAGGATAACAGAGTATAAGATTAAGGTAAGCTGAAGCACGTCTGTAATTCAAAAGTTTCATACTTACCATTTATTTTTGATTTATAAACATATTTTGAAAATTAATATTTTTTTGTCAGAACACGTTTTTCTCAACCGCACAGTTCCGCAACGAATAGGCATACAAAAATTTTTTTTAATACTTACCTATGTATCAAATAATAAACTTGAACTAAAAAATTGCGTTTGGTAACTACATGTTAAGTTTTTCAGAGTAGACACAATTAGGTTAGGTAGGTATGACACTATTGTAAAAGTTAATAAATTTTGTGCACATTCTTCTTTACTTTTTTGACGTGACAACGTCTTATAATTCGATAGAGCCGGCTGCACGCACGAAAAAACATGACTCATGCGGCGTTACCTCGCTCTGAGGCGTTCCATGTAGGCTTGAAGTGCAAGCGAGAGCGCGGAACGAGCGACAAAGAAGCACAATCGGGCGTTGTCACGTTCAACTATCGTCAGTACCGACTTTACAGACAACCAATTTTTTTTTATTTGAAAAGATCTTATAATAAAACAATGACGGTTATATTTTTCCATAATAATACTCATGTACCTAAATATATCGAACAACATATTATTATTTCAATAAAGAAAAACGAACATGATTACTTGAACAAGGAAAGGTCCTTTTGTCTTAGGGCGGTAAATTAAAATGCTTTTTGTTTGGTATTTCAATCCAAATTTAATATTGTGTTATTTTACCCATAGCCCTCATAAATCCGAATAAAAAAGCTACTCTTGTCGTCATAATAAAGTACCTAATAGATAATTTCTTTTGTAGTTATAATTATTTTAACTTTTAACAGTAGTAACGTTTTACAGATTTCACAAATTGATTCAACAAACTGAATCAATTTATAGAATCTGTATACAATTTCTAGTTTCTTTGCATTATTTACATACCTTCTCAATATTTTTCGCAGCTTAAAGGAAACACTTGTGAAAAAACATAATTTAAGAGGGATCTTGGTTTCCATGGCGGGGATCTTTCCACCTAATAAGTTTTAATGATGTCTGAAGTTTTCACAGAATATGATACTTGCATGCAAATTATGCCCTATCGTTACTAAAGTGCGAATTTTACGCTACAATATTTTTTTAAATAATGCTGTGAACCATTTATCAACATTGAATATTATGCTTTTGGAAAAATGTTGTTTAAACAACCAAGTAACAACTTTCATAGGTTTTGTTTCATAGAAAAATGTCTAGGGTAAATATCTACTTTAGTATCTAATTATATCTAGACTTGATACAACAACGGTTTGGAACCCGCAGTATACAGATGCAAAATTTTTGGAAAGACTAAATAAATATACCTAATGATTTAAATTCGAATCACGAATAATGGTGTATAATATTTCCATATTAAGAGCGAGCGCGCACGAGCAACTTAGTTGCCCGGCAACTATTTTGTCTCTGTCGCTGTCTCCTCGCAAAGTTTTGAACGATGCGCGCACGAAAGCGACAGCAACGCAACTTTTTCTTAAAAATTTTCTGCATTTATCAACATGGTTTTCGAAGAGACGGTTGTGGTCTATGCTCTTGTCCCGCATAGTTCCCATTCCCGTGGGATTTCCGGGATAAAACCTATCCTATGTGTTAATCCAAGTTACCCTCTATATGTGTGCTAAATTTCATTGTAATCGGTTCAGTAGTTTATGCGTGAAAACTGAAAACCATACATACATACAAACCTTTCCTCTTTATAATATTAGTATAGATATGTAATCGTAATTGTAAAAAGTAAAGCAGTTTTTATTTAATAATTTTTAGTGTATTTTTCAACACAAATCAAACGAGCCCAAACTCGATAAAGTTGAGTCAATATATTACTAAGTTCCTATGGCCACCTTCCGATTCCATCATCAAATCAGCTCTATGTCATAATAATGTTTCATCGCTATCCAATTTACATGCGTATACAAAATTTCAGCTCAATCGGTTACCTGGAAATGAATCAAGGTTACTTGCTACATTTCAATTAAGTCATCGAGACCAGACAAAAATGCTCGTAAAATAAAAACTACTGGGCTTATCCGAATAAAATTTATGAGACCAATTCCACACCATTCCGCATCAAAAAAAAAAGAATCACGTAAACCGGTTCAGAAACCTCGGAGTAATCGGTGTACATACATAAAAAAAATATACCGGCCGAATTGATAACCTCCTCCTTTTTTTTGAAGTCGGTTAAAACTACTGTGTACGAGAATAAATACGTTGACATAAATACGTACTATCGCTACGCCGGTTACGCGGCAACTGGCCGGCGGCCGCCGACAGGCAACATTTTTGTCGCCGTGCGCGCACTTGCATTGAAACCAATAGATAGGGCGACAGTTGCGTCGCGGGCTTGTCTCCGAACCCGCGGACAAAAAAGTCTCCCGGGAGTTGCGTCGCTACGTACGCGCACTTTCATACTAGCCCATGGCTGGAGAGACAAAATAGTTGCGGAGACAAAATTGTTGCGGAGACAAAGTTGCTCGTGCGCGCTCGCTCTAAATGCGTCGCGTCATGTTTATTTTTGGAAAATGTATTTATAATCTGTATTATTAACAATGTCCCAAAATACTCCTGAATATCTATTATAATCATCTCTGTGAAATATATTTTTCAATACAATAAACAATTAAACATAATAACAAAAAGTTTCACGGACATCGTCGAACCATGAATTATTAACGTGAGAAAGGTTACCAGTGGGCTACAACTGTATCAACATTGAAACAAAAAAGAAATTTTACCTAAAATAATAAGCCCATGTTGTAACAATGACTTATTTTGATTTATACTAGAATTAAAACTGATGTAAGGCTGAATGCCAGAGAATTTAGTGAATGGCGATATACTTCTTGACATACACTCATATCGCACATTCACAGTAAAATATATAGGTATAGAACATTGTTATATGTTAATTAATAAATTAAAAAAATATCTCTTCCATCATCTGATATGCATAAAACATGCAATTACCCACTTGATTATTACTTTACTGAAGAATCGACGTTACGTAGTCGGTAGTATGAAAGCGTGGAACAATTGAGAGTTTTATTACGAAATTATGAGAGAATTTTAAATACGTTCAGATGGATCTCCATACCTCGAAGTAATTCAGTTCATTTGTACAGCGAGGGGACAGATAAACAGCCGTCGCATCAATGCCTCCCGCAATGATAAACCTTTGTTCTCTCGGTAGAAGTTTTTAGAATTGTCATCGGGACCATTCCCGGCGTTAATGAACGGCATTTTATGAGAAAAGACGCTCAAACACCACCGAATGCTAGGCAAATTGAGGACAATTATCACACACAATTTGACTTCTTAGGTTGTTGTGTAACTGACATTAATAAATGTTGGATGTATAGGTAGCAACAACGTATATGTTTTGAATGATTGTGTAACTCTTTTAACACGACAAGGAATTAAGGTATTAATACAAGGCACCTTAATACAAGCAAACACGTGAAATTGTTGCAAGAGCAGCTAGTCACGCGTGAGTCAAGCTCTGCGACGTGCTCTGCATCCATTCAACTTCACTTACCCGATGCTCTTAAAGGATATTACTTTCGAAATTTCGCTACCTTCACGAACACTATTTGCCGTGTGTCAACACCTACGACTTTCAGAGTCAGCCAATAAACCGAAATTCAATTAAATACTGTAAGCATGCCGCTCGCAAACGGTCTTTGAAGATATTTTCTATTGTTATGAATACAGATAAGTAAATACCACTATATAATAACTGATTAAAACGATACCAGATACCTATCTTAAATCTCATACCATTACATAGTAATCTTGGAGTATGTGGGCTGCTAAGTTTTAGGCTCAACTGAAACTATGCCAAGTTTTAACTGTGTAAAAGCCTCTTAAGTATCCTCGAAATTTGTTTAATAATTATTATTGTTTCGTGAACTTGAAATAAGTATTTATTAATTAATTATCAGATTATGAATAAGTATAGATAAGTAATTATGAATTAGATACGTAAGCTTTGCTTCTTCTTTTACAGCCATTTGTGTCATATACGTCTTGACTTTGTGTTATTCGATGAAAATATTCCGTCCCGTTTCCTTAATAATGCATTTCTCCTATTACAATTTCCTCATGCATGAAGATGCAAAAGCAATGTCGCGTCGGAGGTTGTTTAATTAAATTTTCAGTCTCAAGCATTGCAATGTAATAAAGGTGTAGCAATTTATATTACGCTCTTTTATTATTAGATATAATGTTAATTTAAAATAAACTACGAGAATTTACAATTACAGGTATGAACGCAACTTCATTGCATCATTGAATTGCTTTGTTCTGATTGCTATTGCTTTCAATGTGTTCCATAAATTCATATACTGGTACCTACTTGCAATCAAGAAAAAAGTGGAGCATGCTCCTACCGACACACTTTAAAACTTCAATAAAGTACGGCCTATTTAACAAAAATTTCCATTACTGCCTACAATATTAATTAAAATGATGCTCATATAAGAGAATACGCAGCAAGTAGGTCGCTGCCGGTTAAATAACATGTAGCTTACTCTACTGGATACATAAAAGACTCATTCTTTCCGGCGAGGACATAAAAGGATAAACCAAAAAGAACCTTAAAAGATTGTATTAATAAAAGGCAACGCATTCACAAGAAAATCTAGAATAGCTATATTCAAAGACAAAAAGATCCAACTAGAGCGCAATATGCGAGCATTGTTAAAAATTAGAATTCATGATTTATTTATTATTATTTATATTTAGGTAATTTAAAGCTCGACGATATAATATAAGTATTATTGAAAACTTTAAAATTAAAACACAGAAATTCATACTTAAAAGCCTTTTAGTACTGTTTATTGTTCAATTTGCAATAATTACCCCTTACATAAATGAAACGATAAATATTTTAATTGCGTTTCACATGAAGTGATGCCAAATTAACAGAAACAAAAAGTGTAATTAACATGCAACAATGACCGTGGCGACCGCTTCGATATTTTACAGGAACATAAAAGATGAAAAGAAAACAGGTTATAAAAAAAAACTTCTGCTCATTAGAATAAAACAATTGATCTGTGATTCATGATATTTTCAGATCAGATCTTATAACGAAGCACATGACTTATTCATGTTCTTGAAGATGACGTAGAAGTTGGAAACCTTTAGATATTGTGGTGTATAATAAATGAGACAATAACGAGGCTTAGTCTACGACTTTCTTCTATATAATATTTTATGATACCTACTATTAATAAATTCATATTCAACTGTTTTCCTTATATTAGGACAACTGGGTGCCCCGATATCGTTTGGCTAGCTCACTTCTTTTTTCCGAAAAGTATTCATTTTAGATTCATCCTAATCCCGCAAATCTATGAAACCATACATGTCATTAATATAACCATTCATCCAAATCCATTAAGCCCATCTTGCATGAATGAGTAAACATGCAAACATAGGGAAGTATGTTTACGTTTAAGGACTATTGGGACACTCAAAACTACACAGTGAAATAGATTAATGACTTTATTATAATAATCCATTGTGATTTGATTATTGATATTACGAGATTTCTTAAGTTCAACATCAACTTGCTATTGGTACATAAATTTGCCAAATATTATTTGGTAACTCTTTACCATAAACGTCTAAACAGGTCTTCATTAAAGGCGCGCAAACCTGAGAAGGCACAATGACAATGTTATCATTTTCTAAAGTAACTTCAGAGAATAACCACGTTCAAAATAATAAACCAATACAAACTTTGCCATAAAACCCCATAGCCCAGCAACCGACATTTAATCCCAAATTAACATTAGTGGCACAATGGTTGATTATAATATCCGTATTCACCTGAAAATTAAAGATATGTATCATGTGATCAGCGGAACAAACAAAAATATACTTAAAAGGAAAACTCACTTGAACTGGGTTTCCCTCCTGTTCGAATCTGGTAATATTGGGACTCTGAACGGGTAGGACGCGCCATCTAGTGTTGGAGACGTAATGCTTGCTGAGATACAAAGGGTACATCCCGCACAACCCCGGAATTGGGTTGGGGTCGTATCTAAGGTAAAGTGGCTGTGGAGTAAGTGTCTCGTTGTTACGACGCAAATCCTTAATCCTTTTCGAACCAAACGTTTATGGCGTTTGATCTTAGATCGTATGTAGGTAATTGTTTGCGTAGTGAAGAGAAGAAAGATTTGTTTCTAACTAAATTTATTCGCGGTAATCGATATATAGTTGACAGATTTTGATTTTTTTCCACCAATAGAAAAAATATATAATTCAGCTCTATTTTTTCTTACTCCAGGCTCAACCGGCCGAGGTCAGAACGATCTCATTAAAAATTATATTTTATATTGTGAAAAAATACTTAACCTCGATATTTAATTTTAAGCATAAAATATAAAACCTTTATAAACTAAAGAATACCAAAGAAAAAGGCATATCTAAGAACCTTGTTTTTAGCTACGGAAGAGGATAGAGCAAGAAGGAACTCTTGATTATACTTGAGTTGTTCTCCTTCACGGTTGCAATAGTCGGCACTTGTTATGATGAATGTATTCCTTTCAGCGGGCTGCAAGTCACACAGTCCCACAACTGCACATCCGTCTTCGAGATCTTGTGAATAGTTTATTTCAGTGGAAGACAAACGTCCTCCTAGTAATAATCCCTTTTTGTCCTCTACAGGAGGATCCGAGGCTGACAAGGTCAAATATTTATCAATGGATATTTATCGTTTATACGACGATTATAAAATTAAATTATGGAACGGTTAATTGGACCAATTGAACTCCTATTTTCAGAAGGCCGATTTTTCTAAAAACAAATCTTCAAATGAACTGTTTCCGTAATCGGGATGGACCAAGGCTCTACATGACACACTTAGTAGAGTAAAACGTATAATATGTGTAAATATATTCAAGCGGATCTGAATACTATTTTTCGAAGCCCGTGAACGTGCAATATAACAAAATGTCAATATATGAAATTATGACCTTCCTCGCCCTTACATTGGATGTCAGTACAAGTGTCGATTTTGCGTACCTATTTCAATAAAACCCGTGCCCTTTTCACACTATTGGAAAAACGTCATTCTTATTTTATTGCTAACCTGGCACGTGGGGAGCGAGGAGGGCAATTTTCGCTCCAAAACTGATACTTCCCGACGATTGAGTCAATACAGTGGGCTTGTTAAGGTTTTCAGTCATTTTGCGGAACCGCGCCAACATTAAATTCCCTGATTTCATTTGTTCGAGAAATTTGTTTAGCTTGTACTGCAAAATCATGCTTATCGTAAATTTTAGGTACAGAAAATATTAAAAATATTAAAACACTTTTATCAAAAGCTATCTAACAGCAATATCACCGCTCATTGAACTAAAAAGGAAATGGAAAATAAAAGTGTAATAAGGGCAATTGCTACGCCGTGCTACTGCTATAATATTGAGACCATAATAAACAATTATCTTCATATTGCGGTTATAAAATTTTATGAGAGAACGTTAAACTGTAAAGTGAACCGTGGCTTCGATAAATCCCTACAAATTAACCTCCAATAACCAATCGGTTTGGTTTCCCTTCCGACCCAGTGAAACATGTTAAATTTCGATTTAAAGTAGGCACTCCTATTATTTATTATCTGTGTGTATCTCATTTTATTAATTTTTGCACATAATATTGAATCCAATGAAAATTTCTAATGAACATGTTAAAATATAGTGTCTTCTTCTCTATAATACTCACTCAAATACCTAGTATAGAGCCTATAAATAAGCCTTATTCTAAAATATATATTATATACAGTTTGTCGCTTTTTTACCTCTTCTAATTTCGAGGCTTCATACCAATTACCGAGACGAACTCTATTACAATACACAATGCCCTTATCTTCTTCTTGTTTAGACATGATGTGAGAATTTACACGATTAAAACATACAAAAAAGCTAAAATAGGCACAATAAAATTCAATATTTCGTTCAAAAATGGCATGGATGTCAATTTGACAAATAATGGAAAAATGTAAACCTGTTATCAACGTTGTGTATGTATAAAAAATAAAATTGTAGAGTTCAATAATTATTGTACTTTTACCACAGAATACATAATAGTAGCTAAACGCTACTTTTACATTGAATAAAAACTAGAAAAAGATCTAGAAGTCTTCATACGAGTAACACAAGCAAAAAAAAGTTTGCTGTTTTTGCCGGCTTATATACGTAGGTAAAACCGACTGGACAGATTTTGATGAAACGTTTTTGCTAAATTTACAATTAATTTAAAATAATTATCTAATCAGTAATCAAGTAATCATTCAATCTTAAAAACAATATGTAATAGGAAATAGGAATTAAATAAACCTCTGATGAATAGAAAGTAGGAGTGAAAATGTATTCAATAATTACAACGAGCGTGTGTAAGTAATAATCTTTATTTGTAAAATTTACCAAATACAAAAAATACACATCATATCACAATCAGAAAATACACAGGCATTTTACCTTTATCTTCTGAAAAAAAAATTGTTTCTTTTTTAACAAATTATATTTTTTCTTGCGTAATTCATAGTTTTAGTTTATCCTTTAATCCTTAGTTTTAGTCTCGACGTCGCTAACTAGGGTGAATATATTCTCCGCCGTATACCTTTTATGAATATCAATGTAATTGCGACACGTAACCCCGCACTCCTGTATATTAAAATTATGAATCAATTAACGCAAACAAAGTGATACAAATTGTTTTCATCTAGATAAGTCTGTTATATAATTTAATTTGTGATTATATTACATAATTAATTTAGGCTTTCCGATTATAGTAAATGAAAATAGGCCATGTCATTGACCCGTATTTCATCTAAATGTTTCATAAGATTATGGACGAATATGTATTGTTAGATTTATTTTAATGCGGCTGCATGATCGATACGAATGAAAACAATAATCTCAAAGTGAAAAACAAACACTAAGAAGAATTAAAGACATTTCAGTAATATTGCGATCCACATGTGAAAAGCACAATAACAGAATTCTGGTTAAGTTTCCCGGAATCACAAAACTTTTATCGTTATGTTTGTACAAAACGGATTTCTTATTGAAGTTTGCAGTAACCAACTTACAGGACCGAAAAAAGTTTGCATCCAATTTTGATTCATCACACATAAACTTTTATCAGCCACACAATTTTTTATGATGAGTTTGGCTCCTGTCTGAAAACATCAACATGAAAACAACTTATTGTAGACACACAATAGTGAAAAAATCCTTGTAACAAGTGCATAATCAATGAATGATTTCACAACCCAAACCCGTAATAAATCAATATACTTAGATGTGTCATAACTTCACACAAGTACAACTTAACCGCTGGTAAAAAATTATAAATATTACAATACACCTTTATAGGACTCCCTAGACCTTCAAGTCTATCTTTTGCTAGTAACGGCATAGTGGTCCAGCGGCAATTCGAATCCTTTGTAGCGCTCAGTCGTATTGGCATTCTATCTGACGGACCTGGCACACCCTCTGGTGTATAACGAACGTATAATGGAGCCGCCTTTGAATCAAATATGTTATTTTTAAAAATCAATAATAAACTTAGAATAAATAAGAAGTAATACACGAGGTGTAGATAGTCACTTGTGGATCACCGTAATTTTCTGCTCGCAATAGAAATTCATCGCCATAGTTCATCTTTATACCGTGAATACTTTCATCTTTAGCACTGTAACAAGAAATTGATTGTTTCTACTCTATAATGTTTAAGGTAACTGTTCTATGGGTGGGCTTTTCCGATTCACGTTAAGAACAACATTACTTTTTTATATGATTTACCTACTTATATTTTTAACAGCGGTTAATTTCGAAAAACATGCATAGGTAATACTAAAGGTACAAGTCCGAGACGGGCCGCAGACCGCAAACTGCAACAGCAAACTGCAAGCGACAGCACTTGTTTCTATGAACATCTATGAAATTGATTCCAAGCGCGGCAACACTGCTGCCTGCAGACGCAACGCGCAGCGTGCGGCCGCGGCGCGCAGCGACCGCAGACTGCAGTATGCAAATGCCAATTATTGCCATGGCAACTATTTGTTTATTTATATTTTAATTGGTGAATTCTTATGACTTTTGCGTTCTGTGCATTGTGCAGCCACGGCATGCAGCCGCAGTTGGAATAGCGACCGCAGGCAGCATTGCGGTAACCGCAGCCGGTAGCCACAGTGTCGCCTGCGGTTGCAGTCTGCGGCCCGTCTCGGACTTGTACCTTACATTTACATGCATGCAAGATTTCAGCATAATGCATCAGGACTTTTACGTGGTGAAAATTAAATGTATATTCAGGAAAATTAAAGATTATTCACCTTAGTATAATAAAAGTATTCCGGCAACAAGGTGTGGTGATAGGAGAAAGAGTCATTAGGCATCCATCGTTTATGTTTTGCATAAAATCCACTTGCCTTTCGCTAACCAGACTAGAAAGCGCTAAACCATATTGTGGCTTTCCTCCGCTTTGTTTAGCTAAGGATAGAATTTTGTGTTATTTAGGAATTCTTTTCATGAAACATACCATTTCATAGTTTCTAGTTTACATAGTACCTAATATTACTGACACAAACACCTACCCTAACAACTACTTCTTTTATAATAAAATAATGTTATATTATTTTTCAGTACTGAATATTTCTATATGTAATACATTTATAAAAAAAATCAACGTATTAAAGTTATAAAAGTTCAATCCAGTATATTTCTGGTTCACCTGGCATATCGGATGCGACGACCTGAACATTATATCCAAAGAGTACAAAAGTGCCACTAATTGCTAGTGGTCTCTGAAATTTTAATATCACCTATTTATTAAAATGCTCAATGCTCATTAACATTAACTTCAATAACGTTGTATGAAATCCCAAATCAAGGAAATTGATATCGTTGATTACATAATTGATTACTTATTTAAACATGTTTTCCCGGGATTAAAAATCTGTTTGTTCGTACAGTTGGTTATCTGGAAGTTTTCTGAAAATAAGCTCAATCGAAAGTATTAAAGAAAATTCATCCCATTCAACTTCCATATTAATTAACTAGATTTCCGCCCGCGGCTTCGCCCGCGTTTGCAAAGGAAAA
>CAJQZM010021064.1:0-27236 GCA_907164665.1 Colias nastes | reverse complement strand
TGTGAGCTTTTTCGCTTAATTTTAGTATTCAGTAATTAGGAGCCGAAATTTCGTTTCTTTCTCCGATAAAATTGACGTAAACTTTTATAAGTTATAATGGAAATTATTTTAGCTTTGAATGAAAATGTATTTTAAAGGATTTTTATACTCTATTAACTACTCTATCTCTAAAGTAATTTTTAAAATAGAGTTTTAATATCTCACACTTATGATAAAGTTGTTGAGATCAATCTCAATAAGTAATGTAGGTACCTAACTAAGTAGATAAAATCCACCTTGAAGTTCAATGGAAGAGTATATGATTGAAGTGTCTTATGTACTAAATCATCAAACGCAGTACTCAATAGTAAGTGTAGCAAACAAAAACTTTGATACAAAACGTATTTGATCGATTTGAACTTCAATCTTTTACAACATTAAAACTAGCATAATTTACTAAATTTTAATATAACTTTAGTAATATTTTTTGTTTGATATACCTATTCAGAATGTCGCTCATATCTCCCTCATTTAGAAAGCTATAGATATGTGTCTTACCGTTAAACTAATTTGATTTTTTTTTTGATTTTTCTAATTTGATTTAATCGTTTTTAAAGCGGGCTTATTTTCTGTTTCAGTATCTTTACACTAGCATTAAATTACACAGAAGCCTTATACGCCTTGACCCGATCTAGTTCAATATCTTTCAAGATTGCAATATAATCTTGTATCTCGTGTTTTCGCAGACGATCCTGATTACGAGGATATAAAATATTATGTATGGATTAAATAGTTGTGGTTAGTTTTTCTAGATCATGGTAAGTATAATAATTTTGTGAATACAAAGTAAGATATATGAAGTAGATAGATATATTTCGTGAATAGTTATAATTTATTTTATCCTAGCTCAACTAAACTAACACTCAAAGTAAAATGTGTTAAGGATATTTTTAAGCTTATATAAAAAATAAGAAACTACAGTTTCAATTGGAAAGAACATTTAAATGAAACTATCAACTACAGGCTCACTTTAATATTACATATCTACATACATTAACATCATAATATACTTAAAAACTTACCTACTTTACTTAATAGTTTTTTAATTTAATAAATAAAAAACTACACGTTTGTATGGAGGCGTTGTTTTTGAAAAAAATATGGCTTAAAAGTAATAAGCAATGGTTTTCTAAATTAAATTTAATAATTCTAAATTATGTTAATGAAATTAACAGCATTTTAAATTCTATTTAAAGAATATTTATTTTTAATGCAAAATATGCATATTAATACGATTAATTACAAAGTGATGTTTAAGAATAACGCATAAATATGATAAATAAAACCGTTTTATTTTTATTTTATTTCTTAAATATTTTTGTACCAAAATGATAACAGGAGTAACTAGCTGAAATAATGTTTTTTATTTTAATTTACTCAGTAATTTTATTTCAAATGGATTTAAAATTAAAATAGACCTTTAAAGTTTTTATAGTTTTGTTATTTCCAGGAATTTCCTTTGAAAACATATTGACCTTTTCAAGTTGCTTGTCAAGCAAGATTAGAAATAAACATTTTAATCCTACATTTAATGGCTATTTTAAATAAAATCATGTCTTATTAGATCCAATATCTAATCTCAGACCACACTAAGACTTATTAACTTTGCTGAAAGACTCTCTAATCTATGACCAACGAGTACGTAGGTCAACTACACGCAGTAAGTCACGTAGATAGCAGTACAGGAAATATATACATACAATATAAGTTAAAATTAGTTTAAATATATCTATAATTTCAAAACTCAAAAAAAATTGTAAAGTTAGCTTTTATTTATCGTCGTTGAAGTGCTTTTTTGTCAAATAATATATAAACTGTTTCTATAATAATTATTATTATAATTGAGAAATACCTACTATTTCTGTCTATACTCGTTCTATTTGAAGGCTAGACTTCAGACTTCTATTGTGATGAAAATTTCTCGAATATCTATTGAACATAAAGGTATTTTCAGATGTGGGTTGTTGATTAAATGAATATCCTTGTAATTTCATGAATCTTATTACTACTTGATTTTATTTTTATGTGATTCTTAAATCAATGAAGTAGAAATTGCAGTATATTTATTATTTTCAAAATCATAACCTCAAATACCTACGTAGGTAAAGGTAGATATTATAATTACCTCTCTTAAATTAACAGACAACTATGCGGCCATTTTTAGATTGTTTGCTCGATCAATAAAAAGTTCGTTATGTCATAACAGAGTCATCGACTCCACACAGGTATTCAAATTGGAATCCCGTTAATGCAGTCTATACAAAAAATGATGATCATGATCCCGTAATAGCAATAAAGTACCGTTTTTAATTCGATCTCTTATATTCTTTCTCTGCGTTTTATATTATCTCGGTGCATCTTAGAAGTTTAAAAAAGGAAAAAATCAAGTCACACACATTTGCGTCATATATATTTTAATCAAACAGAACTTAAACAAATCATCAAATGTTATTTTTATTTTTTACATTTCTTTTCCAATGCAATCAATTGTTTTTGTTTTGGAAAGCTCTAAACAAAATCCCTTAAGCTTACTTCAATGATTAATTCACTCTTCAAACCATTGAACTTATTTCATGATTTGATTGACGAATTAGGTACATACCTATTTTCAGCAATGAATGAGCAAATATACCTTTATGTGCAAGTATACAGGAGTCCCGTGTAATGATAAAGTTAGGTTGGAACCTATAGTTTAACGGATTATACTGGAGGCAAATCACAAACGAATAATATTTTGAAAATTACATTAAATTAAAACTAATTTTACTGTAAAAGCTTCATTGCGTAGCAATACATTTTATCTAGTGAGGCTCCTCGCCTCAAGTCAACGGTGCGTTATTTTTGCGAGATCTGAGTGCGGCCTTGCAGTTGTCCGAAGTTGCACAACTATGATTGCAGTGGAGGCCGACCGCCGCATAACGTTACGTAAGTTATTACGTAAACCAATGTCAAGAGCGCTGCGTCAACGTCAAGATCAGCAAAACTCGGCCCTCGGGTCGACGACCGCGATACCAAACACTCAAACACGTCCACATTCGGTACTGTGGCCGTGAGTAATAAAAAACAAATAAATTCTTGAACTTGTATTCGGGTTCATTCATGAAATGATAAGAATCGATAGATCTATGGACGCGAATTAACCGCAGTGTTCGCTCATTTTTTATTATCACAAACACAAACGTTCGTGTAATCTATACCTACGTTGAAATATTGATTTAGGGGTCAAGTTGTGTTGATAGTTAAAAATAATATTTAATCTGACAGGAAAAGATTAAAACGGAGCTTATACCTAACTCTATTTCTTTTTATTTTGACGCCAAAAATTTTATCCCCATTTTTCTCATTTCTTTACTTGTGAAAAGGACGAATAAAATATCTTCTTCCACTTTTAATTTTCTTCACAAAAAGTGAAACTTTTCACTAAGAATTTGCATTGTTGCAGGGTTCACCACGGCCGTTGGTAGACTGGTCAGGAGTGCCAACATTCATATTAGCGGTGCTGGCGGTTGTCATGGCAGCCACTGCGATGATAGTGAGGCCACCAGACATGAAGCTGCCCATACGACTCCCTGGTCCACCAGCTCTGCCGATTATTGGCACGCGCTGGCTGTTTTGGAGTCGATATAAGTTGAACAAACTACATGAGGCCTATGAAGGTGAGATACTGATAATATTATATTTATGAATTCTTCTTAATTTAATTTAAATATGATGGTTTTATATTTGCCTAAATGTGCTAGTTATAAAGCTTCAAATAATACGTTAAAAATGCTACGAATTCAAAGCTATGGTGGGTATATAAAAATTTTAGACCAATACTTCTATAAATACTAATATTATTAATAAAATAAATCCTAAAATTGTTTTGCAACCACATTTTCTTTTGCAAGTCATGTCATAGTAATTAATTTTCCTTTAAATTCATTTGTTTGGGCTTTGTTGCTTGATCGATCCGTGTTAATTGATATGATAATTATTTTCGTCGTCTTACCACAGTTTTACCCACCTTGTTATCAATGATTTGCACGACAAAATCCTAATCTAATTCCTACTTATTTTATTATGAAGGCATTGATGTATACATTTTTGAATTTGGATTTGATCATTTTGTTCATAAATAAATTAATACTCTAAATATGATGACCAAACGTGTTAAGATGAAAATATAGAGATAGCATTATGTCTTTAACTATACAAAACGTATTAAGATAACCGCAGTGTTATTCTAATATTTGGGGTTGAAAAGCCCTAGCTTCCACAACGAGATATTTGCACGCAGATATGTTCAGGCGTTACGGGTTGGTGTTCGTGGAGGTGATGCCAGGGGGAGCTCCTCTAGTGTCCATAGCGGAGAGAGGGGCGTTGGAGGCAGTGCTGCGCACGCCGGCTAAGAGGCCGTATCGACCTCCCACGGAAATCGTGCAGGTGTATAGGAAAAGCCGACCGGATAGATACGCGTCCACTGGATTGGTGAATGAGTGAGTAGATGTCTTGTTTATTTTTATATATATATCGTGTGCTATTTGGTTTCTTATTATTCGAGGATGTCTTTTAAAAGCAAGAATAACTAATCAATTGTGTGTAATTCATATGTCTTTTTATCGAATATCAAGAAGAAATAGTAAAGCTAAAGAAACTTGAATTGGTAAAAGTAGATATAGTACTTTTATTTCTTTTACATCTATGATAAGTAAAATGTAAAGTTACTTTCCTCCACAAGTGAAAACATTTGAAATGTATTTTGAAAGTTTTACATTAGACAAATATATATTTCAAGGAAATATAGTCTTTCTGTTTATTCACACGAATTAGCACTTATGATACTATTGGCAGGCAAAATAGAAGTGCATTAAAGATTAAACAATTTAAGTACTTACTCATTTTTTGTGTCATCTTTACCAGCTGCATCCGGTGTTTTTTTTACTCAATTGATATATTATTTGCCAATCTTTAACCAAACTTTCCGTTCAGTTTAAAGGTTCATTCGATGTCCTCGAACTTAAAAACTTATCTCATATAAGTAGACACACTTATCTACTGAACTATAATATAGATCAGCAAAATATTTAAAAAGCTGTTTTCTGTAGCGATACACTGAAAGAAATGTAGAGTCTCGCTGTACACGTCTCTCGTGGGAAAAAATATATACATTATGCGTTATACATAGAATTTTCCGATACTTTTAGTACTTTAGAACTTTCATGATAGGGGAAAGCACTAGGCTTCGAATTACCAGCTGAGAACTATGTCTTGAGTTTGTAAGAAACAAATTTATGCGCGGATGTAAGCTTGAATGTCGGTAAACAAATTAACATGCTTTTTGTCATCTATCAGATTTTTTTATAGTGCAATGCATTTTTAAAATTTTCCTTGAAATGGAAAATGCTTTTTGATTCTTGTACACGGTAAAACGACACTTATAGCCGTTAAAGTAATATTTTAGGAACACGAGTAACTACATATAATATTATGGTAGATACCAAGATATATATATTTTTATAGCTATTTTCAAACTGCATTTACAATAATTGTAAAAACCTATAGTCAGTTTATATGTCCACAATATTATAAAATGTAAATGTTGGGCGTATAAGGCTAAATGAGAGCTGATGTATTTGATACCTTATTATTACAAAATGTATTCTAAACATGTGAAATATTTTTGCACACTGGAAGTAATAAAATAATGTTTTGGCTTTATGTATTCCGGTCACGTAGCCCCAAACGACGCAGTTGGGTCCAGTCGGTAGTTTTTTTGGCAGAAGAGTAAACATTTCCTGTCATGCGCTCGTATTATAAGACCATTTAAAGTTTTGTTCATGATTTGTGATGACTCTGGGGATATAACAGAGCAGTTAATTTACGATTTTTCATAAATACAGTCATCCACTTTACATGATTGTGTTATTAATTTAATATTTTTATAATTACAATCGTCTAGCTTTTATAAAAAATGATGACGCTTTTTGCATGCTTTTGCAAAGCGATTTGAGGTTATCGATCTTTCGGGACATCATTTAAAGATTCTTAATTGATTCAACTATCAGTATATCTTCATAAATAATTGCCAGTAGGTAATTTCTGTCAGAAAATATATCGTTGAGAAAATTTATGCAGATATCATTCATATAATTAAGGTATTTTTAAAAATCTGCTTGTAGGATCGCTGTGCAACGATATGTATTATGTACCTACATAACGCTTGATATGGTCAATTACAAAGTTTTATTTATAGACCATTTATTTCGTACCAATTTTAAAAATAAATTTCAATTAAGTGTAATAAACATCATAGTATAATGGATCGAATCTATTGGATTTATGACCACACCTGTAAGAGCAACAAGTTTTGGAGAATTATACCTAAATATTTTTATAGTTTATCTATATTTATTAACTAGTCTTGGCACTGGATTATTTTATTTTATTGCGCTACACGTAATAGATCTCTTCAATAAAAAACAATGATTCTATTGACTCTAGATTATTATGGTTCGGATATAGCTTAAAAAAATGTTGTTTCTGTTGTACGTTGAACCTAAGGGGGACCTATTTATTACAATTATAGTTCAGAAGGGTCTTACTTTGTAGCGATAAGTGAAACGGTAATAATTTGCAGGCAAGGGGAGAAATGGCATCACTTACGCCGCCATCTGACTTCCGAGCTAACGAGTCCACAGACTATACAAGGGTTCATTCCACAATTGAACAATATCTGCGATGATTTCCTCGTACTTCTGAAGAATTGCCGTCGGCCAGATGGCACTGTGCTTGGATTCGATCATCTTACAAACAGGATGGGCTTGGAATGTGAGTAAATTTCATAGCTATACACAGAAATAAACGTTATAGGTACACCTCATGTTTTTAATCGTCACAAAATCTTCGACTATGGTCAAAATTTACGAGAATTGTGAGTAATATGGATCCTTGGAGTGTAAAAAAAAAGTTTATGAAATCGGCGTCTTTCCAAACTATACATAGCCAGAACGCAACCATAGGAAACTGCTCGTGTATACTTTGTAATGCTGTTTTTAAGTCTGTGATTACAATATATACACGAATTTTGCGTACTGATCGCGTATACTTTGTAACGCGGATGCTTGCGTCTTCGTTCCAAACTATACACGATCAGTACGCAAAACGACTTACCACTTACGCTTGAACGAAATAATAAACATGTATATAGGTAATCAAAGTCTTGTACACAGCTACATCTATCTACTTTTATTCTTCGTGATTATTATTGATTCAGTAAAATATGGAATAAAAATATTATTATTAGGTAATCTTAGACAAATAAATAGGTAACAGATACCTAAGGGTGTGGGTTAGGTTAGGTTCGTGTTTTTTTGTAACTTCAGAAAAATAGGAGCCCCGCGAAGCAGGGTTCCGTCGCCTCGCAACCGACTTATTAGATTTTTACTTTTTAGCACTATTGTCAATTGTAAGTAAGTCGTGTTATATAATCGGGAACGAAGACGCAAGCATCAACGATAAAAACTATACACATCATAGTATATCTATATATCATAGATTTAAAAACAGCAATACAATAATATAAACGCGAGCAATGGAAAGACGCCGCGCTTACTCCGAAACATACACGATTAGTCCGCATGCGTACTGGCGCTGTATGTTTTGGAGCGCTATTCTTACTTACTTCACTACAAAGTATACGCGAGTATTTGCGTACTACTGCTGTATAGATTGGAAGAACTTTGTAAAAAAGTTATTTCCAAACTATACGTGATTAGTTTCACACCGTTGCGTGCTGGCCTTGTATAGTTTGGAAATACGCATGAAATCGCCATATGTATAAAATAAACAATACCTGCTGATTGCTGATATAAAATTGACACTGGTAGTAGCAAAATTGAAGCTACAGGGAAGGTCTCCGTTCAGCACAAAATTGAGTAAATTTCTTTTTGATTCATTTTAACTTCGATAGGTACCTAACTATATCAAAGACTAACTAACTGAAAATTGTTTTTAGTTTTTTTTTCCAATTGAAAAGAATAATATTGAGTAATGCAACGAGTATTTAAGTATTAGTAGGTGTTAAAATTTAAAATTTCCTATCAAAACATACCAATGTTTAGTTTATACCAATATACATAGTACTAACATTCAACTCTTCTCTTTTATTTTACTTAGGTACTGAGTTGTTTGCTCACAACGGTAATTCCCGTTTAGGTCTCGAAGGTAATTTAGGTCAACTTTACTTACTACCGCCTTAGCTATTACCTATGTATAAACCTGATTTATACTTAGTTAGAAACAGGAAAAGTTTCTTCTGAGACTAATCACCGTTTTGCAGTGATGTTATTATAAAACTAGTCTAATAAGGACCAGTTACCCGTTGATATACCTACGTTTATACAAACTCGTTTATTTATTAAAATTTTCACGTAGTACTTATGATCCAAAGTTAGTTAAAAGCTTATCTGTTTATGAATGAATGGGCGAATGAAAAGTATGAAAATTGTTATAACACAAAAAATTCAAATATTAATTTATTTATAAAGAAAATCTTAAGAAATGATGAAAATATCATTCAATAGTGATCTCTTAAAAAATTAAAGTAAATAACAATTGTACATATTAACCATGTACAGTAGGATTTGTCTTACACGTTAGATCGAAGACTATAGGGCCCTATATGTCTTTCACTTCCAAGTGTGAATGGAGGGGTTCGAATGCATATCTGTACTTATCTATCGGCTATTAACTTATTGTTCAATTTATCTATGAGGGCTGTTGTATCAAACACTTCCTATGAACCTACTTAACTCGATTGCAACCCATCATGACTGACAGCTACTTCTGTTTCCTGTTAAAACATTGTAACCCTTTAGAAAGTTCTTTAGAATTTAAAATATTATTCGTAACAATACAACGACATAGTAATTATGTAGATATATCTTTTTCTTCTACAATAATCAGCATGAAGTTCTTAAAATACCAGATTCTAATTTTCTTCCCTTCCTTTGAATTTCATATTCAATCAATACATACATTTATTATTATAGAAATCTGTGAAAACTAAATAGGTAATAGGAACTCAACAAGAACTCAAACCGTGTCATGAAAATATGATATTCATGAGATGTGTGTGTGAACTGAAAAAATACGTAAAACATTCTTTCATATATTTAACGAATAAATGCGCTTTTAGTAGTTGGGTAAATACATCTTTGATTCAATGTATAAATACATTAATTTGTGCAAATTAAGTTGTTTTGGAATCATTGAATGAAAGGAAATTCGTACAAAATAATCACGAATTGTTTGTACAGCCGGATGTACTTGCTATTTCGATAAGCCGGTCACGTAAACAGCAATTACGGATTTTTACATCCCTAATATTTTTTTGAAGATAAACACACATGAGCGTGCTCTTATTTATCTTAATAGTCTAACGACAAAAATTTAAGTTTACTGCTCCCGAGATAACGAATATTTTATGGTTTTCTTCTAAGAACAATATTTTTACTTCTAAGAACAATATTTTTACTCTTACGCGATAGATGGAGGTCAAATTTTAATTGCGCAACAAATAAAAAAGATTAGAATAATTAGACAATACAATTAACGCGACTCTGATACGCTGAAAGCTCTATTTCGACATTGGTTCATATCATATAACAAGTAAATAATTTAGGTTATATGTTATTCATTTTAACTAAGGACAGCTACACAACCAGCTCATATTGTACTCTATGATCTAATTTTGCGTGAAACCCCGTATCCACCCAGGCAGGCGTATTGCATCACTTTTAACGATCGATTTTTAAAGACATGGAGCGTATTTTTCATTGCTCTACCATACGATGCGATTTCAATATTCAGGACATTATAAATGTACCTACTTAGAGCAGCAATTACGACTATTATGATGTGATTTATTACGTCACATTCAAACATATATACCTATCAAGCATGTTAATTTACAATAATTATATACTGAACACTTAATGCGCTTACCTACTTCAATAACAATGCGGCTAATAGACCTTTCTCAGCCAAGTCCATACATTTCATTGCTTTTTGGCAAGCTTTTTCTTTTGTTCGTCTCAATTGCCTTCCAAATCGTAGCCATTATGTTGCAAATGAAGAAATATTTTCTTATAGCTGATAACACTGTGAATTTCATACATACTGATTTATTTTCTATAGCTGTATCAATATCGCAACTAATATTCGGACTAAGTCGGTATACCTACTTACGTACGGTTATTAAGTTATTTTGTACAAGATCAATTATTATGAAATGCAAATTTATGCAAAATTGAAATGTTTGTATAGTTTGGTACGTCGATACATGGCCCTAAACATGACATTCAAAATTATTCTATTATCTATCAAGGTTATGTTTACGCTTTAATTTTATATCCCACAGTTTAATAGACAACAGTTAAACTTTTTGTTTCCGATATTAGTTTAAATGGTGACTAATAAAAAACCTTCGACATGCTAGTTCAATACACCAATTAATATTGATGGAATTTTTTTGCAAAAATTCGTGACAATAGGTGCATGAAATATCTACTCATTTTTATTCTTAGAATCGTTTTGTTATGTAATGTTTTTTATAGGATCTAATCAGTGTACAAGAGCTAAGTGTAAATGTGGTTAACTAATAGTTTGATTGTGTAACCACTGTTTTTGAGCCGTAATAATATTGCTATCTATTTACGATGCTACTACGATACTAGCTATTCTCGACTTTTCTTTATAGTTGTGTTTGTAGAATATTCGTTGATTGTGTGATAGCTTAAAAATAGTATTATATTTATAATAGTATTATACTTATATATAAAAAAATAATATGTGTTTTTTGTATACCTACCTATTACTATAGATGGCGACATTTATTCGATCAAATTAGTACATAAATTAAGTAAAGAAGAATCATTTGATAATCATACCTACCATTTCCAAAAGTTTAAATAAAAAACATAACGATATAATGATTAACACTAATCTGAAACTCTTATGCTCGTATATCTAAAAAGACCACCCACTATAATTGACATCATATTATGCACCATATAAAAGCTACGGTATAGAAAACAAAATACAGTTTTGTTCATTTTATTACATTGCATCAGCAGTCCTTAAGCTGACGTCACGTTGTTTAGATATCATTGAATAGAAAGGATAGCATTGAATGAAATATGGCTTTTACGATAGTGTAATGTAGGTCAAAATTGTGTAGAATAGATTGCGCGCCCGCATGACAGTTATGATATTATATGACGATGCATAATACCTAAGTTAGAAACACAATTCATAACAATTGATAAAAGGTTTGCTATTATACAAATTATATCATATTTCTGTAGTGTTTACAGTACCTAAACCTGCCTGACCGTTACATTATTCATATTCAGTCAGTTTTTACTTCAATTATTATTTTTCGCATATACCTACGTAGTTTTGTCTTAATTATTTAGAAGTAGCTACTAATTTGAAAATATTTTATTTATATAAGTACCTACAATTATTCTTTTCTAGATCTTCTTTTTGCACGGACGTCATCGTATAAATTAGGCGATGCATCTTATTGAGACATAATAACTGCGAAAGATTTATAGTGTTTAAAGAAATATTTTTATCTCTAATCTCGAGACATGGGAATACCGAACTAACTACTGGTCCAATAAAAAACTAAATTAAGTATATTAATTGGCTCAACAAAATTAGTTTTAGAGATTTATTATATACTTATCTATTATTAGGCTCCATATTAACAAGCTTAGGTAGGTATTACGCGTGTCCTATAAGTAACTAGACAAAAGACTATAAATACTTATGAATTAAAAAGCTCTACTTATTTTGATATGTCTAAATTGAAACTAGTTATAGGTAATTACGAGAGATATGGAAGAAAGAGGATGATAATAATTAAAAATGTTTTTATTTGACGTATTAGACTGGCCAAGCATTAATTAACTAACACCAAAACTCGTACCGAATTACCTACTTACATTATATTTATTAGATATCTAAATAACGTGTAGGATTTAAATTGCAACATATTACATAATATTATATCAAACACAAACTTCAGTTAATTAGAACATTTTTATATTTTCAACCCAAGATAGCTAATTATTTTTTTAATGCGCCTAAATTTGACTATTGTGAAAGAAATTACAGTTTACAATGATACCTACTTATTTGTTACTCGATAGTTGGTCTTGTGCCCAATTACATATTTTGTTTGTTCAGATTCATGTATCGAAGCACAAAAAGTTAATAATTGCGAGTAGGATGTAATCGCGATATTCAATAAGAACAAATTTGTTGATAAAAATTAAATATAGTATGGCGATAACCTCGACGATCTTGGCGTAATTCAATAAATTCATTTTCATAATACGTAACATTATTATTAATCGAACGTCTACGCGTAAATAGGAATGTGGGTTAAGTTCGTGAATAGACGATTATGTGATAAGTAACTAGGTTTGTCTATCAAATTAGAGCACCACTTGATTAGGTCTAGATTCTAGAATAATCACGACTAATTTACTAGTATCTATGAACAGCATATTTAACCTAATTAAGTTATTCGAGCTTTTAGAATATGACGATTAATTATAACATAGGAGTATATTTTTAACTAGACAAGAACTGTACGTGCAAAAAGTGCAAAGATATATTATTATGAGTAAGATTTTGAAGTCGGACAAACTTAGATAATTAACGTTTTATTTATTGTGTTTAATTTTGTACCCATATTTTAAGGTTATTATTTTTTCATTGTAAACTTAGTATTATAACATGTATACGGGAAATATCGTCAAACTAGTTCCTCAGAACAGTTAGTCGAACCTTCTGTCCTACATACTTAGTAACCACAACGATCTAAAGCTAATATTATAGTACTTATTTACATGCACATATGTGCAGTCTGCAGAACCAGTCTCCTTTTCTGTCTGATATCTCCATTTGTGTATGTTCGACATTACACTCATTAATTAGGTAATGGTTCTGTTTATGCTTTACCAGATCAACAAATATAGCACGTTTTCATACAATTAAAATTATATAAATCCCATTTCACTCAAAGTTAGGTATAGTGCAATAGGGATGATCAAGATTGATTGATCGATAGAAAATGTTGTGTAACCGACATTGTAAAGTTAAAGAATTTAATATAGTAGGTAAATAACATGTTAACATATTATTTACTTTGTTAAATTCTTTGAATTGAGTTGTCTTATATTAAATGAATATAAAACAACTCAATTTGAAATAAATATGATGAGATAATGCTGATTAGCAATAATTAAAATTATTCAAACATCTAGTCTTCTATATTTTTTGTCCAAACCCGTTTGGGGAAACTAATTGTTTTAAGAGATTAGTCACTGTTGTTATTATCTAGCTAAGAAACTAAAAAAATGCGAATAAAACATGGGATTTTAGTGAATTAAGATATTTCATAACATATTTGCAATTGAAATGTTTGTGTAGTGATGGCAATTCAAGTTTATTTTTAATTTCAGCGGTATGCGGTCTTATGCTTGGTGCAAGGCTAGGCTTCCTAGAGAGATGTATGTCGGGTCGGGCGGCGACGCTGGCTGCTGCGGTGAAAGCTCACTTTAGGGCTCAAAGGGACTCCTACTACGGTGCGCCGTTATGGAAGTTTGCACCTACCAGGCTCTACAAAACGTTCGTGAGGAGCGAGGAAACTATTCACACGTGAGTTTCAATCGTTTTTTGTATAGCAATTAGCAACTCGTATTATATCCTCTTTAAAAATTACAGTTTTAATTTTAAGTAGTATGCTTAGTTTTCTTAAAATATTTGAGAAAAATAAGAAAATAGAAACATCAAAGATACAGATAATAAATGTAGAGTCGATATTGTTTGTACTCAGAATAATAAATCTCAAACAAAGGACCCAAAAACACATCTAACATACGGCATTGCTTATGGCAGGATAGTATCGGAATTAATGGAGGAAGCGAAGTCAAGGACTCACGGCGCGGCGCAGGATGACGGCATGCAAGAGATCTTCCTCAAGATACTCGCGAACCCCGAACTAGACACAAGGGACAAAAAAGCCGCCGTCATCGATTTTATCACAGCTGGCATTGAGACCGTGAGTGCACTATTGTCTAGGATCTTTATGTACGTAGTTATAAACCTACTAGTCTGAGATCGCTGAATGGATAAACGTTTTTTCGGTTGAATAGATTTGATTAAGTTTTTACTGGCTCTTTTATTTGAATCTGGGGATTCGTATTGTAGTTAACAGGGTCGTTCATAAGGATAATAGGACTTGTTTTTTAGGATTTGCCTATTATATTTTTTAATTTCATGGTCAATTGGTCCCAATACCCAAAGTATGCTGATATCTTATTATTTAAATTAATTCAAATTACATAAACTAACTTGTTTACTTGTTTTTACTATCTAAAATATAGGTACAAAAAATGTTGTATGTTTATCGAAATAACAAAAATTAATAATTGTATTTTCCAGCTTGCGAACAGTTTGATATTTCTGCTATATCTACTGAGTGGAAGACCGGACTGGCAACAAAAAATAAAATCAGAGCTACCATCTTGTGGTGATTTAACTATAGAAGAATTAGCATTAGCACCATCTCTGAAAGCGGCGGCAAATGAAGCGTTCCGAGTGTTACCCACCGTACCGTTTTTGGCCAGACTTCTGGAGCAACCTGTGAATATTGACGGACATAGAATACCAGCTGGGGTGAGATTTAAACTATTAGTTTTTGTTTGAACTATTTTAGTAGGAAGTAAAATCAATACATCATCTAACTGGCACAGATATTCTATAAAACGAATACCGCCTTAACTTGATTGAAAATGCTTCATAACTTGTTAACAAATTACCTTTAATTTTATATTGTATAGGTACTAAATTAATTTAAAAAAATTCCGTTATTTTCAGACATTCGTCCTTGCGCACACGGTGACCGCGTGCCGGCGGGAAGAGAACTTCTGGCGCGCGAGCGAGTACCTCCCTGAGCGATGGATCGACGTGCGCGAGCCGCACGCCGCGTCGCTCGTCGCTCCGTTCGGCCGCGGCAAGCGCATGTGCCCCGGGAAGAGATTCGTTGAGCTCGAGCTGCATTTGTTAGTTGCTAAGGTACATCAGTTAATCAGCTTTAATCAAGAATCTAGTAAGCTAGCTATAAGATATTTTACTATGAACTTAGCATCTTTTTATCCTTTAGCGTTATTTTATTTAATGCACAAAAGGAAAAATAGAGAACTGTGTTAGAGTAAGTTTTTTTCAGTTTTTTCACGCTGATAGGTATTGTATAAAATTCATAATTAATATTTTTATTGTATTTTAGTTTACATTTCTTATTTGTAAAATAACGGAAATCAGTTGTGTTGCCATATCTTTTTTCATATGGAACCATAGAATCACGATTCTATTTTATGAATTACGACGTTATTTTGCTAATAAATAAACATGTTTTGTTGTTTGCAGATTCTACAAAATTGGCGGGTGGAGTACGAAGGTGAAATAGATGTCCAGTTTGACTTCCTTCTATCACCAAAGTCCCCAGTCTCCCTAAGACTAGTCGAATGGTAAACGATCACATTCCACTACGTTGCCTAAGTTTGTACTGATAATAATTTAAGTGATAGTTTTACAAATTATTGTATCATTCTAAGACTTGGTATTAACTATATTACTATTGCTGGTTCTAAAACAGTAATTATATGTGTAAAATAACTTTGGAGATGGAGTTCTTTATGCTGAGAGCATTTATAGCATGTAATAGGTTTATAGGTACCTATGTTAATCTACAATCTTGATCGCTTCATGCTTTGTGTATAATATTTCTTCAGACAAGAAATGCTAGGATTATCTTGCGAAAATACATCTCCAAAGTTATTCCTTAATAAATTCTTACTTTGTAAAAGGTCAAGACGAGAAATTTCTGGTCAGTACTTGAGACGACTACCTGTTAAATAGTTTTAGCCGACAAGTTCCGATACTTTTGTTACAATGACAATATATTTATCGAGGCCAATGAATTTATGTCTGTTATATTAAGTTATAGTAGTATGAAAACCAGTGAAAATACTTTAAGAATTGCTGAAAGTTGAGGATACAAAATATTGGTCTGAGTTTTGTATGATATTTTTAAAAAGACAGTACTATAAGATAAGATTTAACGATTTTGACTCTGGATGATTTGACCTGTTTTTTATTCCTAAGGTTAAATTGAAATATCTTGGATTGTAATATATCAATATAATTTCAACCGCATCGAAATTTTAAGAGAAAAGTAAAAATTTACCTAAAGGCACAATACAGCACAATTGCATATGTATTTTCGGAGTACTGTGATATTTGTAAATAAGTAACTTTAGTAATTAAAAACAGGTTTAAGACCGATGACAGTGACAATATTGTGAAGATACTTCATGGGCGAGTTTTCTTATTAGGTACGATGCCATCAAAGGTTGCCATGATGAAACTCGGAAGGATAGAAAGACTAAGTGATACAGGGTATTGGCACAGTCTGCTCAAATCGTATACTTTTCTATTATCTATTCAACTTTATAGTTTAAGTACACTATCTAGCGTTTAAGATTTACAACTACACAACGTAGTAAAATATGGCTGTGTTAATATCAAAAATTATATTTATATAATTAACCGTGAATACCTCTATATGCACTGTACTACGACATCAGAAAATGCATTTATGATTTGTCAAGTTAAATTGAGCAGTGAATCAAACAAGTAGTTTTAAGAATTTAGGATACACCTATTCCACCTTACATTATTGTATTAATAATTATTTAATGTGCAGCTTCGCTATGTTAACCAAACATTATAGAAGTGGCCATTTCCTAAGTATAATTTATTTTTGTTCGCCTAATATCGACATTCATGTTATACAAACTTGTTAGATTTTTATGTACTCTTGTGTTTAAATGCTAATATTGTTACGGATAAAAATATGGTTATTTACATCCATATTAAATCTAATGTACTCAATGGGTTATACTGAAAATAATGAGAAAAAGTTATAAGCTTGCTTGGTTGTTTTATTTCTATCCATACAAATTGATATTTGCATTCAAATGCTTTTTAAAAAAGTTCTTTTATTTTCTTTAAACAAATTATAATCCATACAATTTAAAAATTTCAACATCAATCTCTATGGTTAATTGTACCTACCACACTACCTACTTTTTTATTAGTTTAATAAATTTCAATGAATTAAACAGTAAGTTAATCCTCATAAAAAGTACAGTAGGTACTCACCTACCACCAAAATTAATAGCAATTTTAATTGAAACATGTAAAATGAATATAACTCATAATAATTATATTGAATAAAACGGAGACAGAAGTCGATAGTGTAGAAAATCATAAACCTGAAACCGGTGGTTTGGCATGAAAACCGAATAATTTCTATGAAATACCCACAATGGTATTAAATATAGGTTCAGATCCCTATAAGTGAAAAGTTCAGCTTAAATATATTATTATTTGACTAATCCTGTTTAAATACGATGATATATAGTATCTTGGTGAGTATAAAATATAATAATATGAAGCTTATTAGAAACTAGCTTACCACCCGCGGCTTCGCCCGCTTTGTCTAAAACCTAATAAATCATATACAAAAACCTTCCTCTTGACTCATTCTATCTATTAAAAAAAACCGCATCAAAATCCGTTGCGTAGTTTTAAAGATTTAAGCATACAAAGGGACATAGGGACAGAAAAAGCGACTTTATTTTATACTATGTAGTGATATTATTTGTTTATATTTTTAATAATTCTTGATCCAGTTAGTCAAATGTTAAAAAGGCAAAGTAGCTTTTGGATCGATTTTTTCAAGGTGATCGAGCAAAAAAAGACCTTAACATTGAATTATTAACTTGCCATAAAAAAATATAAATCTGTCAATAAACGCGAACGTCAACCGAGTAGCAAATAGCAATTATTATCTGTGGAGTGTGGTTTGCTATGTAGGTACACAAAAAGTGTCTTATTTATTCAGTATCTCGCGGTAGTCGTTTTGGTTAGATAAGAAAACTGATAACTGTATGTCAACAATTAATATAAATGTTAGGAAAACTGTGACCTTTTTATTAGTGGTTACACAACTATTGAACTAACATAATTTTTTTTATATAAAAAGTGAAATAGTAAAGATGAAGTTTTGTGCCAATTTAGCTTTTATGTTCACTGAAGGAGCTACAGTTTTAGAACGATATGCATTAGCAAAAGAGGCAGGTTTTAAAGCTGTGGAGACCGGGTTTCCTTTTGGCCATAGTATAGAGCAGGTAAAACAAGCTAAGGAAAATGCTGGCGTTGAACAAGTTCTAATAAATCTAAAGACAGGTAGGATTCTATTATCAACTTTCTGTATTGAATATTCTAGATAATCTTTTATTATGAGAAATAATGAAACCAATTTCTTATTCTTATTTTAATGTAGGAGATGTGAGCAAAGGTGAATTAGGTGTTACTGCAGTGCCCGGTAAAGAAAATGAATTTAAGGAAAACTTAAAGGAAACCATCAACTATGCTAAAGCACTTGGTGTAAGAAAAGTACATTTAATGGCTGGAAAGATAGATGCTGTTACAGCAAAGAACTGGGAAGTGTTTGAGAGCAATTTATTATATGCTGCAGGTGAACTGAAGAAAGATAATTTAATGGGTCTAATTGAGCCCATAAATCAGCATACTGTACCAAAATACTTCCTTAGTGATTATACAAGAGGTAAATTATTAAAAGCAAATTCAATAGCTTTTGTAATAATAATATACTAGAAATTGGGAACTACATAGAGTTTTTAAACAAACACTTTTTTTACAGCTGTAGAAATTATTAAAAGAATTGGAAATGATAACTTAAAGCTTCAGCTAGACATATTCCACTTGCAACACATTTGCGGAGATATGTCCTACAATATAAAGAATCTCATGCCATATGTTGGACACGTGCAGGTATAATAAATAAATTTTTAGAAATAATATAACCTACATTTGGGTCAAAATATAGATACTTAAAAATGAAGACAAAGCAACTAGCTGATACAAAGTCTTAATTTCAACAAAAAAATAGATTATTTTGCTTTCTTGAGTTTTCCAGAACAAATAGATAGTGTAAAGATGTGACCATATAATTATAATGTATTATTTGCTATTGGTTCCATTTAGTTCTTTCTTGTGTTTGAAATAAGCATAATTTATAATTTAAAATTTTAAAAAGTTAAATTGAATGCCACCCTATTATTCAAATACTTATTTCAACTAACCAACCAACCTTATTACAGATTGCACAAGTTCCGAGTCGCAATGAACCAGACGCTTCAGGAGAAATCAATTATGAGTACATTCTCAAACATTTAGAAAGCAATGGCTACAATGATTGGATCGCCTTGGAATACAAGCCTGCAGGAAACACTAAGGAAGGTCTTAAATGGATCAGTAAATTTGGCTACTCTCTGTGATATATTATGATAACTCCATATACACGAATATTTACACTTTGTTACGAATAAATTTTTTTAAGTTAACATAATTGTGTTTTTATTAATATGGCAAGTAAATGAAAGCAGAAATTCATAGCCAAAATATAATTTTCAAAACTTTTAAATAATTGATTCTGATAATTTTATGATATTTAAAATACTTCATGATTTATTTAGAAACATTATTTTGAAATTGCTGTACCCAATCATGTTTTTTTACAGAGTCCAGTGACAGCCTCTCCTTACTTGAATGTCGTAGTAACTGAAATTAATATGAAAAACTAATTACTTCCCAAATATGAATATTGAAAATAGGATTAAATTTGTTACTAAAGTTAAATCTAAAAATAAGTATTGTTGTCTTATTTTCTAGCTATAAGTGATTTTCAATCTAAATATTAATCTTTTACAAGCTATTAACAATATGTTAAATCATTACAAATAACTTTTAACCTAAATCAATAAGTTAGTTAAACAGATATAAACAAATTTACCTTTGAAATAAGATCCTTTGCTCCCTCTGGTACATAAGAAGGGTAAGTCATGTCTAAAGCTAATATCCGAGCATATGTTTTGTCCTGTCCTTCACTCTCAAATGGAGGCTTTCCTACCAGGAACTCATACAATAAAACACCAATGCACCAGTGGTCTACAGAAACATCATAAACTTCATGTTTTATCATTTCTGGTGGCAAATAGTCAAGTGTCCCGCACATAGTCTTTCTCCTAGAAAATTACTAAAGGGTTAATATCATATCCTAGTTCTTAGTTTAATGATCATTCTTGAATTAAGATAAATATATACAATTTGAGTAATAAAACTATATTCTTATGATAAAATGATTGTAAAGATGATTTCAAACTTACTTTTCTGAGGGGGCATGGACAGACCAGCCAAAATCAGCTAATTTAAGGTCACCATTGAAGGAAACCAGAATATTCTCAGGTTTAATATCTCTGTGGATAACATGATGCTGATGACAATATTCCACTGCATCTGCTACCTATAAAAAATTACATTTTATTGTACATGCTGCAATGATTATCATAGAATAACCAAATTTTAAGGATATTTCAAATCTGTTCTGTGATTATCACAAGATAGAGTAAAAAATACATCCACACATTTTTTAAATACACTATACAATTTTATTAAAATATGTTGTTGACTGTTGTGGTTATTTACATAAAAGTAGTAATATGAAAAAAGTAATTTTCTTGTTCTTGCACATTTATTGCATTGTGAATGTTTCAATAATGTATGATGATAGGAGAGATGATCAAGAAAGTTGCTGATAGAAACAGGCTGTGTATATAGAAAATGATAAATTTGATTGTTTTCTTACAAAGCAAGATGGATTTCAATCACGGCTGCCTCACAATTAATATTTGGAGACATTAAACATAATTCAGAATTTTCCCATAAATTAATAAAATGGAAAAAAGAACTAGTTAATAACCTGCCAAAGACACATACCTGATAAATATAACGAGCAGCCTTATGCTCAGGGAATCTTCCTTTTGGTGAATTTGTAAGATGTTTATAAAGTTCACCACCTGCCGCAAACTCAATCACTAAATAAATACGTCTTTCATCATGGAACCATGTCAGTAATCGTAGAATATTTGGATGCCTAGAAGTTATGATACAATTTTTAATTTTATATATCTTTTGAGTATATATTATCAGGAATATAGTCAATTATTGATAGAAGTAGAAACTTACTTTAAGTGTGATTGAATCTCTATCTCTCGCATAACTTGTCTTTCGCATTTCGACTGCATAATTTGTGATTTAAACAAAGCTTTAATAGCGACTAATAAGCCAGTTTTCTTTTCGCGTGCTACATGAACGTGTCCAAATTTTCCTTGTCCCAGTGCTGAACCCAGTTCAAAGTCTCTAGGTGACCATTTGTATCTAAAACAAAGATGTTGTTTACAACATTACACATTTAACAACAAAATGTAGCGATCGACGGAAGCTCTAATTGGTCTCATTTATACTTACGGTTTTCCATAAGCTTCGTGATTAATTATTCTATTTTCAAGTTCTTTTACTTCTTTAATCTCAGTTTCCGACATTATTTTAAGCTATAGCACGTTCTTTAACAAAGATAAAAACTAAAAATTCGTTTTCAACTCTAAACAGCTGTGACCGACGACCGTTACAACTTGACAAACAAAACAAATTCAAATTTCAAATTCTTTATTCTTATTTCATACGTCAAGTCGTCAAATTCAATACGGCTAATGTCAACTTGTCAAAATATGTCAATTCTGCTTTTGGATTGCCAGTTGCAATAAACAGTTGATTATTTGTGATTTAGTTAAATAATAATAAACCTTTAATAAACAGATGCAGACGATTTCACCTTAACAATTAATAATTTGGTTAAGGAGACTGAGTGATCACACATCCGTAACGAGTCTATTAAAATAAGATTAAAATATACAGATTATTCATATTTTGACAGTGAGGAACACAATACATTAAGCACCATTACAATGCTGATTGCTGATTTTCATAGAGAAATAAAATTGGCAGTTGCCACAAAAATTTCCCGCCAAATCATCGCCAAATAGGTTGGTCCGGTCAATAAGAAAAAAATGAAAAAACACGAGCGATCAGCGAAGCTACAAATATTCCCGTTCTGTTGGAAATTGGTAAGGATATTGGTATGTATAATTTATAAAAAGTTTAAAAGATAGGTAGTTAATTAAAATTAAATTTCGTAACCACCCTTCATACCGGTACAGTTTGGAAAATAAAAATACAACTTACGGTCAAAAGTAAAAAGCGGGTGCATGGCGATTTCCACGGAAGTGGTAACTGGTATGTTTGATGAAGTTTTATTTTAGCTTTCAATAGGTGGAGCCTAGGATGATTTTTTTGAGTTTAATTTTTTAACAATTTTTACCCGAATAAGTATTAGCGGAGACAAAACAACAAACCAACTACCTAGCACTTACATATTTTTAAAATCTTATCAGCCTTCTCTGATTTAAGAGGTGTAATTAACACAAATTTATTATGAACAGTCGAGTAGGTAGTTATAGTTATTTTAGTACCTAATAGAATTAGAATATGTTTACATGTACTAATCTATAAAAAACATCTTGTTATAATAGCCTTAAATAGGCTGTCATACATTTTGATATGACTACAGCTTTCTATTATGGAATTATCTATAATATTTGATACAATTAATATAACATATAACTAGGTATAATATATATTTAAATTATTTATGACATCTCAATTTTAAATTTAATTTATCGTCATCTGCTAGGTACTAATTTGCATAACTATTTTAATTTTTCTGAGTAATTTGCCTACAAGTTTTCCAAAAATTAAGTTCATCTATTCCGGTAAATCCATAGGTACAGAAAGGGTACAGACATGGAGCTAGAAATATAGAAGCTAATAATATATTATGTAAGTAAAGTACATAATAGAAATAATATAAAATTTACAATTTAAAAATTCACTCATGGGATAGTGTCTGAATACGTTCTCCGTTTACCCACTTACTAAAAACGCCATTTAAAAATTGTAAACGCTGTTACTTCCGTTGTTTGAAAAGAAATATAAAACAAAACAATTTCGCAGTTAATACATATTCATTATCGCAGCCTTGAAAATAGAGGAGGGTCGAGCCCTCGTGATTCGTTGGGGTGGGTTATGGCTAGGCGCACCATCGATTTGCCGCATCATACCTACTAGTTTTGTTCATATTATCTACTACGTATATTTTATAAATAGATCACACATAAAAAGACATAGGTATACAAATAAATAAAATTGTTTGTTATAGGTATAAAATAGCAGCTTTTTAACTACATAAAGTAGTAAATATATGCAGGTTACTAAATCGTTAGTATTAATACTTAATACTGTAATCAAAGAGTGTTTGTATGTAGGTAATATGTCTGGTTGCCACGCGCAGGTAACCAACCTGAAAAAGTAAAACAATAATTGTAATTGATACCTATCATGTTTAATACGCATTAGTGTAAGTGTATTACTTTTACGCGTAAGTGTTTACCAGCTGCACTAGCTGAAAAAAATATTTTAACAACCAATTAAAACATAGTCCAACATTTAAAAATCCCTTTCCTATTCAGCGCAAAGTTACATAAATGTTACCCTAGTCAGGATTCTCACCCTCCGTCGAGTGTTTTCACGACAGACACCACTCAAAGACGCGGTAAGCATGCTCTTTTAATTTATATTAAGTACGTACTTTTTAAAGGGTAGGTGTTAATTCTGAAACGTTAAAGACTTCCCTTGGAGAGGTAATTACTTGGAAATATTAAACTTGTAAAACTTATGGGAATTCCTGAATGCTAAGGATTTTTTGTTGCGTATTATGTTATCTAAGTATGTATAAACCGCCGTTTTAATGAGTCATATATTGAAAGCTTAGCCTTGTATTATGCAAATGGAGAGTTTCTTAGAAATTTTAATTACGTTTTAAATTTAAAGTTATTGAGCAAGACTTAATTTAAATTTTCATCTGTAACTTTAATGTTGACATATTATTTATCACCATAGCTAGATATTGAAATAACAAATAAATAATGGTTAAATATTGGTTAAAATAATATCATAATCTGATGTAAGTATATTTTAAATCTGCATAATTGATCGTTGAAATCACTACATATATTTGCTAAGATTTAAAAATGAAAATTATCTCAACGCTCCTAACCAATGAGGCATAGGCGTACGTTTGAACGCGTTACAATAACACGCTCGATCGCCCTCCATGTAGATCGTAGAGAGTACCTAGAGCGCGTCCACCGGCGAGAGATACGGCGCAGTGCAATGAACACAGTTTCCTACAACCCCCGACAGCCCTGCGAGGCGGGAATTGGGAAATGAAGGAAAACGCGCGCAGGGTGCCCGGCTTTCATTCCGTCACAGACCGCGCGGCCGCGCGCCGCTCAATCGATACCGCTTCCATTATATTATCCAGATAACATTCATTGCATTACGTTATCTTAAATAATCGTCACCTAATATGCCTGCCGGTTCACGGGGTTATAGTGGACGGATTATGTACTGACGTAGTTCCTATTTATGAGTGTGACGCAGAATCGCTTACGAGGGACTGGGTAAGTAACACATAGGTAATTATTGGCACGTTATGACCCAGTTATTGTTGCCATTCCTTATTATATTATATCATAATTGTTTTAGCTTTATTTAATTTAAAACACAGAATAAATTTACTCGTTTATTATCTTACGTTTCTGTGAAAATAATTAATACGGTTTTAAAGTGGAATGATTTTGATTCGAAATCGTGATCGAATCTGAGATCTAACTGTCTAATGGCTGCTTTGATTTTAAAGCCTTAATTGAATGATGATGTTAAGTTTAATTATATGATCACCTATTAAAAGTGTTTGGATTTATTGAAAGTCTTCTATCGTATATTATGGCAACATTTACTATTTCAAATTCGAAGAGAGTAAAGATACTGGCACCCTAACAGATCAATCCCTCACCCCAAGTTAACGTTAATGAAATATAATAAATTTCGTTATATTGTAAGATGCTGCGTTCTTGTTAGGTTAAGTGTGAGATAAATTAAATTGCTGAGAAATGAAAAGTTCGTAAAAACTCGGTTTCACAAGACATTATCATGTAGATGTACGTTGTTAACGTTATCATGTAGATTTTCGCCATTTCATAGCGTAGGTATAAAAAAAATTCTTAACTGTGAAAATTACTGGTCTTGTTTTATGAAAGCAAATGAAAACGATGGAATGACATAAACAGACATTTAATTTATTACGCATACACATTTATTTTCACTTTTCGACACTGATATTTCAAGAAACTGGTTTCAGAATGTAGTAGATATATAAATGGGAAAAGTTAATGTGTAATTGGTAAGAGTTATTCACGTACGTGTTTTGAACGTGGAAAGCTGTTTTCTGTTATTACAAGCTCTCTTGACTCGACGGGATTTTAGAAAAGCTGAATGAGTGACCATCAGTTTTGACAGTTATTAGAAACAATCGTATTGACTGGATAAATAAACCAGCAATCAAAATATTTTGAATAAACTTAACTACAATACATTTACACCTGTATTATCACTGTTAAACGGAGCTAAAACTTTGAAGGATAATATAATTAATAATAAGATGCTATTATGTAAATTGTTATATAGATTACGATCTAAAAAAAATAAACCACATTTTTATTTAATATTTACAACCGTAAGTAATATACTAATAGCTTCTGAGCAATAATTTATTACTTGTTAGTTATGAACATTTTTGTCACTTTACCTAAATGAAATAAAAATGATTAATCAGAAGCTATTGTTTACGGTAGAATATTGTTGATTTATGGTCATAATAACACGCAATAAAGTAGGTACCTAGATCGGAGATCCATACGGTAGGGACACTTTCACTAGGCAGCTCGACTCACGCCTCAATCATCTGATATTTCTCAATAACTATCTTCATCTTGCACAATAATTACTATCGATTGCTGCCAGAATTATAATTCTGACTCTGTGTGAGTAATTATTGAAATAACTATGAATTTTTAGTAATATGTGTAGTGTGTACATATTATTATATTGATTATGATTGATTACTTTCACCACGCATTAAACATTCAAACACAACTTTATTTAATAACTTTAGAACGTGATGTAAGAATATTATTTTATAAATTGCTAAAAGCATTAAAATAATACCTAACTAACAACTAATTACATATTTCATGAAGAAATAAAGATAATAATACGCCTGGGGCAACAAGTGGTATACAAAATATTTTATGACTTTATGTAATCTTTCCAAGGACTAACATTATTCTTTTATTGGTAGTATTTTGAATTAAATTCGGAAATAGGAATATAATAGTAAATCGAAGTTGTTTCAGGCGCATTTTTAACGTAGTGCTTGGACGTGGATCAATTTTCATTGTTATTGAATACACATACACATATATGTTTAAACTGACTTGATGATATTTTGTTCGATTTTCGACCAAGTATTCATAGCAAATATTGGTTTAATGTTTACTCAATCATACGACGCTGGTGTATTGCCAAGTCCTAAGTCTTGTCTAGGGCTTCTCCAGGATAAAAAAGGATCATCCGTTTATAGTCATACAAATGAAGCCGCAAACTCAGAAGAAAGAAAAAGGTCAAAATGGCTGTGTCATTATTTATTCTACATACGTCTTAGGTCCCTCGGGACGCCTCAAGTCTCTTCCAACGGAATACATTAATATTAAATGCTAAATTTCCGTCACGTTGTCTTTCTTAAACTCAAGGTTTTCTGAATTTGAAAAGAACTTGTAAAGACTGTTCTGTTGTAAGAATGCATTTAAAAATGGTTTTGTTTAATTTGTGTTTTATTTTAACGTTTTTCTTAACATGTAATTACTAAGAGTGATAACTGATAAGTTACGAAAGCTGGATGATCCAGACAATTGCAATTCCATATTGGATTTTATAATGATAATAGGATCATTTTAAATAGAGAATGGAGATGCTATTATAACCTTGGTGTTAAAGCGGCAATATTGCTTAGTTTGATTTCTTCTAATATCAGCTTCATTATAAGCGAGACTTCGTGCTGTCGAAGCACACTCAACTCCCACGGATAAAATCAATTTTGCGTGAATATTTGATAATGCGTCATGAGATCGTAA